>OX438755.1:11909234-12217495 GCA_949316235.1 Oegoconia quadripuncta
TATGCCTGCAATAAACGTTTTATTATTAATATTTTTAATACATTTACACTATAATTTAATATTTAAATCATTTTACACATGGCTTTGCTCTCCCAGGGTGGGAAGCAAGAACAGCGCCCAGTTCTTGAAGCTGTGCATAAATGCTACTTCTATTGGCTACAGTGGCTTACAAAATTGTCGTGTTTATCTTTATATGTTTTGTAGTTTGTTCTTTTTAATGTTTTATATGGCAAGTTTGTTTTGTAAATTTTAGTGTGAGCGTACTTGTGACGAATAAACTATTTTCTTTCTTTATCTATAACTTAGTTTTTACTCATGTACTTATTTATTGATTACAAAACGTCGCTTCGGAATCCGTACACCTGAAGAGAAGCAGAAAAACAATGGCAAAATGGTATCAATTTCTGCCCAAATCATCGTACTTACCTACACCTAAATATATTTCAAGTTACGTTAATGTGATCAGAAACTTGGCAATGAGAGGTATGACGACTAGGGGTACAAAGTTCAGACAGAGTGCTTTGTTGTGTTATCCATCAATTATAGTTATTATACTTGCACTTTCTCAAGTACTTTGGGATAACTCTGATCGCCTTCCGAGAAGAAGGAGGTTCTATGTTCGTCTATATGTATTTATGTATATGGTCGCCCTTGTTTCCGATTTTGGTGATATTTTTTTTATATGGCGGTAAACCCTATACCGCCATATAAATGTTATGAGATCTGATGCTGCGCTCCAGATGTAGACCCAAATAGCATGCACTTATTTGTATATTTTGACGACATAATGATTATTATAATTGTCGATCTGTTTGGTGTAGTGGTTAGAAACTCTAGTGCTATACCAAAAGGTCGCGGGTTCGAATCCCGCGAGGGGCATATGTTTGTATGATGAATACAGACATGCTTTCCCGAGTTATGGATGTTTTTCAGTTATATATGTATTTATTTACAAAAGAAACTGTATTTGTGTAGTTTATCAACAATCTGGTGTCCATAATACAAGCCTAGTTGCTTAGTGTGGAACTAGATGGCGCTGTGTGTATGTGCAAATGTGGGTTGTTTTGCCAATTTTTGGGAGGCAATTATATACTTTTCTTATCAAGTGTGTTTGCCAGCCATATTATGACTTACACAGAGGGCTTAGCTCCCAAATATAATTCATGATAAGCTACATTGATCGACAGAATTAAGAGTAATACTCGGAGATTCTTTGGTAATGACAAATTTGACAAAGTATTGTTGCATTACTTATTTTTAGAAGCAATGGTTATTGGATCAGATTCTTGAGTGGAGATTGCGTACGGGAATCGCAATGTATACCAGGTAGACCGACAACAAAGAAGACGGCTTGTAGTGGTTGAACGAAGAATGTGGAGAACCGTAAGTATTAGAATGTATTAAGGGAAGCCCATGTTCATTAGAGGACTAGTGTGTGCTCTTGATGTATAAGTAGGGTTGCCATATGTCCCGTATATACGGGACTGTCACCGTATTTGAACATCCTGTCCCGTATTACTATATGTCCCATGTTTGTCCCGTATTTCAACAAAATACGGAAATAGAATAGAGAGGTGAGGGGCGCGAGCCCGATAGCCACTACTGTGGAGATAATATCGTCAGATCAATACACATCTGTTAGAAAACTCATACTATGTGCACATGCGTGCAAAAGTAGTTAAATATAATAAAACATAGTTCAAAAGCAGCGTGTCGATATTGAAAGTCTTAGGGTCGAGTTCGCATCAGAAAAGAAAACTTCTAGAAGATATGGCAACCCTATGTATAAGTAATATAGTATTCCATTTGTAATATTTATTGTGGACTGTTATTTAAGGCAGTACTCTGCGCAAATCAATAGATAGGAGGACAGATTAATGCCAGAGAACTCGACCAGTAGCGTTACACCTAGATAAAAGTGCCCAGCCGACGAAATTTCTGGACGCAAAAGTTCGTAAAAAGAAGTGGAGATAATTGAAAAACCTGATCTCTCATTAAAATCTCTCGGCTCCGTCCGTTTCAAAAATTAAATGCGGGCATATCGCAGTCACGTCGGTGGTTCCACTTTTTATGAGTGCCCCGACACTGAGATAATACAAGATTTCTTTTATAAGGACCTTTTACCTGTAAAATGAAGACAGGTAAATTCTAAATCCCTGTAATTGGATTACCTATGGATAAAGTTAGTCTAACTTTTTAGGTCGACTCCGATGTTACGCTTCAAATTAAATTTTAGATAGCCCTATTCTTTTTACTTACAAACGCATAATAAAGACGACATGCATAGACATATATTACTGCGTCTGGACCGGGTCGTTCGAAAATGTCACCACTTCATTGGTGTAAAAATGGGAGTTTGGAACCAATGGGAACTCAGTCACACATCGACTTCGTTTGCGAACTGTCGTATTAAATGCTGATTTATATTGTAAAAAAATTCATCACTTACCATAGAAAAGGAACCAAAAAACATGCGAGTTTGTTTTAAGTATAACAAACTTAGTGATTACTCGTAAAACTCATATTGCATATAATCAATATTGTAACTCTTCCTTGCACTTTAAGTGACCGATTTATTTATAGGTAGTGAGCACATTTTTTTCAATATTTCGGACACTTACACCAATCATCTAGTCCCAAACTAAGCAAAGCTTGTACTATGGATACTAGATAACGGATAAATATTTATATTTATGTATGTATAATTTAAAAAAGTTTTGGTTGTGCGAGATGTTTTGGCCTTTTAATCTTAACAGTGCTATTAGTTTTCGAGAATGATAAGAAATGGCACTGTTTTATCTACTAAGATAAGGAAAAATATTTCGACATGTAATTTTAGTTCTGTCAATGTAATTTGTTTTCTTTAGAAATTGTATTCTCAAAATATACTTTTTTTAGTATGTGCTCAAAGATTTACTTTTTGATGACCTGTTTGGTGTAATGGTTAGAAACTCTGCTGGTACACCAAAGGTCGCGGGTTCGAATCCCGCTAGAGGCATATGTTTATATGATAAATACAGACATGTGTTCCCGAGTTATGGATGTTTTTCATTTATCTACCAAAAATTGTATTTATTTACAAAAAATGTATTTATGTAGTTTATCAACCATTAAGATAAGATAAGAACTAATTAAGATTCCACTATCTTCTTTTATTATATGAAAAAATACATTCCATCTCCTTTGTAATCAATCTCTATTTCTACAATACTGTAATTAACTATAGATACTAGACATCTGGGAACTACAGCTGGGGATCTGGTGAACCTGAAACACAGGCTCGCGCCTATCCCAGGCACCAGTCTCCATTAGTACAGTACCTCTTAATTATATAACTGCCAAATGTATTGTAATACCTACCAACTTACTAAGTGGAGAGCTAAATAAAGAAATGTATTATTATTATTATATTATTATCTGGTATCTATACTACAAGCCTAGTTGCTTAGTGTGGAACTAGATGGCACTGTGTGTATGTGCAAAGATATTTATTTATTTATTTATTATTAAAGGTACTCAAACATTTTCAATTGTCATGTACAGTCGACGTCATAGGCTGTTCGACATTATACCTATTCAAGTTATATCAACCACAGTTCTTTAAATGACCTTTTTGTCCAGCGCATTATTTTGGAGAACGGCGGATGACATTGCTTTAAAATAGCTCGGTATGACTAATTATGGGGCCGATTGTACTATCGACTACACAGTCCCCAGACTCCTACTAAGTCTACTACTAAGTCTTCCCATCAGTTATTGATTCATCCTGTCGGCTTGATAATCGAAATGTGGTACAACTCATACCTCAGCTATTTGATAATTAATTCGGTATACAGTAAATGAAACATTAGGGGTGTTAGGTCATGTGAGCGATATCAAGTATACCAATACTCTCTGAAAATCTTGGACCAGTTAAAATAAATTGACAGGAATAGTTAACACCTTCAATATTGTGTCTGGTTCACTGCACGTAAAACGTCCTTTGTTAACACGTACCCACGTAACCTAAGGGCTAACCAGACACAATAGACGTTTTATTGTTATAACGTCTATAGGCGTTCAGCGTCCGCGAAAGTGTTAAAACATGTCTGTTACAGTGTACTTGGTTTACATTTATTTAGTATCCATAGTACAAGCTTTGCTTAGTTTGGGACTAGATGATTGGTGTAAGTGTCCGAAATATTTATTTATTATTGGTTTGGACGACCGATTGGTGTAGTGGATAGTGACCCTGTCAGCGAAACCAACGGTTGCGGGTCCGAATCCCGCGAGGGGTAAATGTCTGTATGATGAATACGAACATTTATTCCCGAGTCATGGAGGTTTATATAAATATTTATGTATGTTTATTCGTTATCTAGTATCCATAGTACAAGCCTTGCTTAGTTTAAGACTAGATGATTGGTCTAAGTGCCCCAAATAATAATAATAATTATTATTATTATTATATTATTATTATTACACACTTTCAGAGTAATATTAGTGCCGCCCTTAAAAATGTCAGGGTAGCATAAACTGTACCAAAAGTTTTGGATGGCTATACCCCTCGACGTGTACTCGATCCCACGCCACTGATGACTATCGATGACTAGAACACAATTTTTCTCCGTTTTAAAACTATTTTGACGATCAATTGGTGTAGTGAATAGTGACCCTGTTTGCGAAACCAATGGTTGCGGATTTGAATACGGCAAAGGGTAAATATTTGTGTGATGAATACGAACATTTATTCCCGAGTCATGGATATTTATATAAATATTTATGTATGTTTATCCATTATCTAGTATCCATAGCTTTAGTTTAGGACTAGATGATTGGCGTAAATGTCCGAAATATTTAGTTAATTATATATAATTTTATCTCAATTGCCAGATTTTGAGGATCATAGGAAGAAAATTGCCTCTAACTTGATTATTAAACTGAACGTCGAAACTAACATTTGTGGCGGACTTATTAAAGAGAGCTCGCGCAAAATTGGGTAAACACTACTATTTTCCCAGAACAGAGAGCTTTGTACGAAACGTTGCACGAGTGGTTTGCATTAACTCCACAGTGGTTTTTTAGCTAGAAAGTGTAACAGACTTGCATTCACATGCTCATATTGTTTATTATGGATTCGTGATCTGATAACATCTCTTTGTTACGGAAATACTATTTTAACCGCCACCGTGGCTGAATGTAAATAATATGAGGTTGACAAAACGGAGGTCGTGGGTCGATTCTCAGCGGGGTAAATGCTTTTGAAGGCAGGACATGTTCAAACGTCTGCCTGGCCAATTACCATCGTCTCATCTAAGTCCGTCACCAAGCAGCAATATATAATTTGAGATAAGATAGCCAGTCACCCAATGCAGTTGATGGTTTAGATCGCGCTTTCACCCTCGGCCTCATCTTCATATAATATCAATCTTACTCGTTCTACATAAAAATAATACTATGGAGGTACTAAGCAACTGTCTGTCATAAGGTAGCCAGTCCCCTAATTAAGATGGGGCTTCCTCATTTGGCATCGTTTATTTATTATAGGCTATTTCAACGAATATTATAAGATGTCAATGAAATTAATAATGTCATGCGTAACTTTCTTTGATGTGTCTATTTCTATGTATGTATTTCAGTCAAGTTGATGTGGATTACTCACGTCACGATATTCCTCTACCGATGAGTGCAGGTTGATAAATACTTCTGCTTTTATCTATAATGAAGTATAGACCAGCAATGGTTACCAAAGTTTAATCGTGCATATATACATTTCACAATTTTCATTGATACGAATGGCCACAGAAATCGGTACTCGGTGATTGAGGTCAAGTATCAACCAGTTGTGCATAAAAAAAAGTGTATTCTTCTAAAATAATAATACAACTACTCGTAAATCTATAAATATTAAATTTAGAAAACCCCTGAACTGTCAATGCGTATATCATCCAGATAAACGAAAGAACTATGTTATTAATTACATACCATTTGGTCTATCTTCAGAGCGCAAAGTCAGATCATAATCAAATTAATGTGGGACCATATCAAACAGAAAAATAATCATCAAAATAGGTTTCACAATTGACGAAAATATGGGTGAACATACATAAAATACATACAGACGAAAATCTTCATTTGTGTTTTCGATGTCATAAAACTGTGCTTCTCTCTCAATTTGATTAATGATTTTAGTTGCTATCTCAAGGGCTGAATAATATTTTTATTGGTGAATTACGGAAATATTACATCAATGCTCATTTCCGCCAGGAAATTCGGTATAACTCAATTCTCCGTACTAACCGATAAATTCTATTTAAGTTTCGATATGATTTGTGTCATGCCGTGCGATTTCCGTCATTGAAAAGCATGAGACCAAGCCATTTTTTCCCGTTTTCCATCTATTAGTATTAACAATTACTGCTCAAGTAAAACGTTAAAAAGACGTGACGTTCCTAAAGCATGCCACTCACGCCACTACTTGTAATATACTGTTCACTTTAATGTTCTTTTGGCGTGTTTCAAAAAACTTTAAAAGATCTCCGTCACTGATAAAATAATGCAGCTATTTGTGTAATAATAAGTTGTATGTAAGTAGAATCCTTGAGTTATACATAGTTATTAGCCCTCCGCCCGCGGCTTCATCTGCGTGGAATAGCTTTATTGTGGATATGTTTAATTTGTTTATCCCACGGGAAGTACTCACTTTATCGGGATAAAAACTATCCTATTTTTAAACCAGGGTATATATTACCTACATACCAAATTTCATCCAAATCCGTTAAGCCGTTTTGCCGTGATTGAGCAACAAACAAACAAACATCCAAACCTTCGCATTTATAATATTAGTTAGGTTAGTTAAGACTATTTATAAACTTTACGGTTACTATTACCTAAAATAGTAAACATTTGCGGGTATATTTCGCTAAGATAGCGAACACCATGTTCACGGGTAGATAGATGAAAATGTTTGTTAAATGAACGGTGTTCGTTTTCTATTGCGAAGTCAAGCAATATTTGACACGGTCAGATCATGGATTGGTGACCGCTAGTATAGTCCTGGTTGATTTTAATTAAAGGTTAAGCTAAGTCGGTGGCCTACAGGGGCGGCATAACAAAACTGACTGTAAACTGGCCACTATAGTCTGACCCAAATTTACCAATTCGATGGATTATGGCCTATGGCTATGTTGAAGCACAGCGTCCTGTCACTGATACCCTCTCTCAGTGATAGGAGGCTGTGCCTCAACAGTGGCGACTTGTAAGACTGGATGTTGATAATTGTATGCTAAGTAAAACCTTCCGAAGAATTCGTGGCCCAGTCGTATTCGCTATTCGTTTTCGATTAGCGAAATTAAGCATGTTTGGCGCGGTCAATCCTTGGATGGGTGACCCCTGTTGTATCTCCTCTCACTGGTAAGAGGGCTCACTGCTAAGTCATGTGGGCCCTATGTGGATTCGGTGGATTTGAGTCAGGGGGTCTACTCTCTAACAAAAATTGCTTCGGGTGGCCGTAATTTCTTTTGCTAAGAATCCTTTATTTGCATAACTTCAGACGTTCCTTTCGTCCCGTACTAACTTGTGATGTCCAACTATACACAACAAAAGTAAAAATGAAGATTGGTTTATAATTGGACACAGCAAACTGCAAAAGAAAAGTTACGGCCGTCCGAAGCTATTTTCCGTAGAGAGTAGACGCCCAGAATAGTGGCCAACTCCTGTAATGCCACACACTTAGTTTAACGAATGCCTTTAATAGAAAACAACCGTGATTAACTATTTAACGTGTCCTTAAACTAGTGGTCACCTAATCAAGGACTGACCACACCAGACATTGCTTCACTTCGCTAATCGTAAACGAATATTATTACTTTTCTGACATTGCCAGTCATGGTATTGATCTCACCTCAACAAATTTACGAAGTCAAACAAATTGTTTAAAATAAACCCTAACTTCCGTAATAACGGTGAAATATCGGCCGTGCCTGACTACAAAGTAATTATGTAGAAGTAATAATAATATAAAGCGAAATCGTTTCCTGGCTTACTCCTATCAGAATAGAGCCCTCACACACTGCCATACGGAAACGGAGCGATATTTTTAGTTAGAAACTTGCACTCATTTAGGTAACATTAACTATAGAAGTCTATAAGCTTGTTGGGGAAAATTTTATACAATACGATCTAAGCTTGTTTTTTTTTAGAACGGAGGTGATATTTAAATTTTTTTTTTATTACATTCAAACATAGATATCAACTTTGAATGTAATAAAAAAACGCAAGGGACGAGAATGGAGTTCGAAGGTATTAATTTTTCTGAAACATTAATACAATTATTTAATAACATGATCTTTATAGAATACACATTTATGGTTATTATTGAAAATTTTTGCACTGGTACCCTTACCCTCGCTTTCTCTCGAAGGGCACTAACTGAAAATCAGTGTCTTACCGCTGTAGGTGAGGATCCACACTGAGCGATGGCCCATTTGTGGTACAGATACACATAACATCTCTATTATAAGTTGTAACAGTTGTACTGAATTTTTGTTTTTATTTTTATCACTGTGAAATAAGGCTTTCGTAAGAATAACACCAAGTAGTGTTTCTGTAATATGCAAATAAACTCTTTATCTATCTATCTATTTACTAGCACTCCACACTTCATTTACTAAAATCCATGAAGCCGTTCATATGCACCTAAAAACAAACATCCTCTTGGCGCAGTCGAGTAAAAACTAGTACTTATTCTAACTTAGTTCCATCTAGTATAGGTATCCAACAAGCAGCTCTACTTATTTTGTTTTGTTTTTCCCAACACGAAACAGCTTGGCGACACTCATGATTCCAGCCCACTCTCGGATATTACAAAACTTCTTTCTGCGGTCCACTATCCATTCGCAACTTCTATTCCAAATATATCGTGATTAATAAAATAGAAGACCGAATACAAAACACGATACAATAAAAAACTGTCAATTATCACACATAACGGCGTCACAAAGTACTAAATTCTACAAATTGCGGCACCGCAAAATTTTTGTGGCGCTGTCTGTAAGCGCCTAACTCACCCGGTTAACGTTCACAACAAAGTTTTGCTTTCTGTTTGATTTAAGAACCCAGTCCCTGGTAACGGCTCCGGGTTAGTTAACAAATCGTTACTTTGTGTGGGTCTACATTAAAAGTCACACAATTTAGCGTGCTCGCTGATTCGGAAGGTTATAGTGGGGTTTCGATAGTACAAATTAATTGTTGCATGTAAATAATTGATGACAAGTGGTAATGTAAATAATGTTTATGACAAAATTTCACAGTAAAAGCAAATTAAGGTTTCAGTGGGTTTACAAAATTAAACTGTTCATTTTGAGCTTCCTCAATTCACATTAAATTGTTTTCAATGTAATCGTCAGCTAGGCACTTACAATACAATACAAATACACTTTATTGCACAAAAGGAGAATATACATTTACTTACCTGCTAGTCCAGTAATATACGTAATTTTTCAGTAGTAACTTCCTTAATAATAAATAATCTTAAAGTTTCAGATTTTTTGTAGAAGATAGAGTAGGTACCCATCACATCAGTAATAGAATTAAAATATTTTCTAACCATTCTGTAGCTTGCTTTAGATACAGTATAGATAGATATCTAACTAATATTATAAATACGAAAGTTTGGATGTCTCTTTGTTTGTTTGTTGCTCTGCTCAATCACGGCGAAACGGATGAACGGATTTGAAAGAAATTTGGTACACATGTAGAATATGCCCTGGATTAAGTCTTAGTTTTTATCCCTATAAAGTGAGTAGATCCCGCGGGATTAACAAATTTCCGCGCAAAAGTAATTGCACTCAGGCGAAGCCGCGGGCTGAAAGCTAGGTTTTCATAAATATATAGAAGTTTATGATCGACTTTTTGTAAATAGTTACAGGAGTTCTAAGTATATTCCGCGACGTAATGAAATTCACGGCGGTAATAATAGTCTATGTTTTGTATCTAAATACCTACATTATACCTAAATAAATGCATCGATTTGTTACAAAACATTTTTATTCTATCACGCATAGGTAACTGCATCCATGTGCAAAAAATCAGGAACTTTAAGATTATAGGAAGTAAAAATCGTTCGCTTATTGAAATAGGGGTAGGTATTAGATCGAGTTCCATGCCTTGGCTGTTCGCATTATGAATGAAGAGTCGAACCGCTTAGTGCGAATGTTCGGTATGTTAACTATATACGGGTGGAATCAAGGTTGTTGTTGTACCCCACGGTTGTTTAGCTCTGAAGACGGTTGTTTAGTCAATTTGGGATGGGTCAAGTATTTATGATAAGTAAATTCGTCATTAGCCCACGCTAGCCCACCGCCTGAACGTTGCTTCTGCCAAGACGCCGATAGCCTAGGTCAAATGATAAAAATCAAGATAGATTTTTATACCATATTTTTACATTAATCATCTTCGGACTACTAGGCGTGGGGAGGCATTTCACCCGTATGTAGTTAACATACCGAACATTCGCACAAATTAAATTAAAATTTCTGCAAGAATATTTTGTTTATCTAGATATTTTTGCCTGTCCACAACTCTTTACCTCAATAAAGAACCATAATATCAGGTCCAACAGTTTAATATTTACAAAATCCTCTATAACAAGCATGACGTCGCGTTGTCATTGAAATGAAACGAGTTTAAAATGGCCAGAAAATCTCCCTGAACAAGGGGACGGTTACAAAATTTAAAAAGAAATATATATTAAATCTTTCTAGAAACGGAGGGATAGTGAGCGTCACGTCACCCTAATACCTATTGCAGGCCCAACAAAGGCATGAAAAATGGTCGCGAGTGAGAAGACATGAAAGGGATAAAGGTACCTCTTATCTGATGGTAAATTCAACATCGTGTGTTGCGTTATTCGCATTCAAAGGACATTTTTTTGGGGGAGAATGTGTCACTAGGTACTATGGGCACACAATAAGACGTATATAAACATGTTACGTCTTAGTTATCTACATATTTTATTCTATGAGCATAATCTCTACTATGCTTAGTCATGATAGATAAGGTATGTCATTCGCTCGGTTTTGATAGGATGTCGTTTGAAATTTCTTTCAAGTGGTAGATTATTGGATGAGCAAAAACAAATTAAGTACATACTCCCTATGCAAAAGATGACATTTGATTTTGACGTGCGTACATCAAAAGGTATCATGAGCTCCTCAATAGTGTAAAAATTTTGAGTTAAAATAAGGTGTAGGTACATGTGTAATTTATTATTATGGATTGACGAATTCGGAATACAAGAGACATTTTCTATGGTTTGATACAAAAAAATGCGAAATAGCAAACTGAGGAGGACAAGTTACATTCCATACGCATTTGCACATAATTAAAGTTAAATTTAAATGATGTTTGCAATATAAATTTTATGTACAATCAACCATTTAAGAACAAACTGACTAAAGAATAGAGCAGTATTTGCAAAATGGAGAAAAGTGCACATAAATCAATAATTGAATACAAAAGTAAAACAGTACAACGAACTTTGATCCTTCTTGTCCTTTCGTGGCTAAGTCGCGTGCGCGCGATTCTAGCGTGTCGCAGTGTTAACAGTCATTACAAAATTTTCCAATAATAAGCCCGGTAGAACAGTGGCCGCTCGTAAGCAACACGAAATCAGAATTAATAATGCCCCAACTTTGCGGTACATAATACACCATCTGCACAAAATGGTTTTTTGGCTTGTGTTCCTAACATTATGTAGCCTAATGTAATGTTTAATATACTTTAGAAGGTAATTTAATTTGCTTATGTAAACTGCACTGCGTTAAAATTTTTTGTTGAATGTATTTAGTATGACATTATGTTTCTGTAAAGTTTGTGGATAATGTAGAACAGTTATGGTTGCTTTGGTTACGCTTATCAATTTTTAGATTTTTTACAAGATTGATGCGGAGCTCCCAAAAATCTGAGATAGATCACCAACTCTCCCAAGGCGATTATGGAAACTCATTCCAAGATAAAGAGCAAGTCGCGTCGTGCCTAAAAAATATTTATAAATGTATTTGTTTGCTTTCGTTATGCTTATCCATTTTTAGATTTTTTACAAGATTGACACGGAGCTCCCAAAAATCTGAGATAGATCACCAACTCTCCCAACGCGATTATGGAAACTCATTCCATGATAAAGAACAAGTCGCGTCGTGCCTAAGAAATATTTATAAATGTACTTAGTTGCTTTGGTTATGCTTATCCATTTTTAGATTTTTTAAAGATTGACACCCAAAAATCTGAGATAGATCACCAACCCTCCCAAGGCGAATAATCGCCTTTCCATAAGGAATGAATTTCCATAAGGAAACTCATTCCAAGATGAAGAGCAAGTCGCGTCGTGCCTAAGAAATATTTATAAATGTAGGCATATATAATTAAAACTATTTATAACCTTGTGTGACTTTATAAAACCGGATAAATGTTTTCGACCCACACACGATGGCGATGTGTGAATATAGGTGGGTACTTCATTCGAAAAAACCTTGTGATGCATTGTTTTTCAGAATTTAGAAGTTTTCGAACTTCTAATCTGTTTAATATGGTAAATAATAATAAAAATTAATAGAAATTAATCAGAATAATAAAAGAGACATTTCTTGCAACTGACACCAACAAAATTCACCATGTATAAACACTGCTATTTGTTGAGGTTGTGGCAATAAACCAGGACTTATTAAGGTCACAGAGATGACCCTTTTAGAAGTAAATACACGAATTTTTCACAGGGATGAGACCGGGCTGGACCTCGTGCCAGGAAAACTGTTATTCTGTATTTTCGTAAAAAAAAGGAAGCTGTTACATACATACAGAAACACATTTACATATATTTTAGTAGACTAAGCGTTATCAAAGTAGGTGGCGTAAGTCAACAAAAGTTTTTTTTTCGGCGGAAATATATGTAGTTGTAGGTATAACTGCGGATAGAGCTAAAAATAGCAGAATATGCTTATGAACACATATTATGAATTCCTTATTGTAAACAAGTTTTCTTTTTATTTCATTATCAAAAAATCCGTTTGTCACCCTATCAAATTATCAAAACCATTTTGAATACGGCTTAATATGTAATACTACGACTTCTGTCTTTCTGTTCACATCAGTTAATAACTCAACAGAGATCAACCTTCACAGCAAAACTTTTCCTTAGAGCATTTCAAGAGTTTCACAATACGGGAGCGAGCTGATTCATCAATGTGTCTATTAATGTGGACCGGGCCGGGTTCACAGGTCACCGGGGACCCATTCTTTCATTTATTGAAATACGCTAAAAAGCTCTGTGATAATGTAAATGTATTGAGTTGAGCAAACCGCCCTAAAGGGAGCTCTAACGGCTTTGCTTCTAATTCATTAAATGTACGTGTTCATGTACAGTCGCTCAGAATTTTGACACATAGTGCACAGAATGGGGAAAGCTGTTCAACATTATCTTACAATTATCATTTATGGTTTTATGGGAAATAAAAACTCTCACAAATTTTGAATAGGCATAGATTGCCGGTTTTAGTGATAAGGCCGCCTACTTTTGTTATCATCAACAATAACTTTTGTTGTGCAATAAGCAACTTTGACTAAATGGCTGATTGAAAAATGTTTTTTATAACTTAAATGAATATTTTGCCTGTAAGCTTATTTAAATTAAATTAAATTTAAAAAAAAAAAAAAAAAATGTGTATTGACAGTTTGTTTTGGTTTTTACAAGCTTTTTTTATTTAGTTTGCAATGTTCATTTGTATGCAAGTTGATAGTTCGCAAAGCATTTTTCTCAACCACTTGCTGGTATCTGTTTGAGTTGAAATTTGGTATATTTATGTAAGTTTGATGACAATGCAGTACCAGTATCATAGTACTGGTATCGAGTTTGGGCTCATATGATTCATTTTGACAAGTCCAATATGTTGCACTTGGTGTCGAGGATCTGATGATGGCGCCAGGAGGTGGATGGTGGAACTCTAGCGTGTTTTTTATTTTTTTAAATCTATACATATATGGTTATAGATGTGTACTTATAAATTTAAAATTTGCACCAGGGCTCGCGTATCCTATATTTTGGTATTTTTGCAAAAGAAATTGTTGATTCATTGATTGAAAGAGAATTTTGTATAATATTATACTAGCTTTCCGCCCGCGACTTCGCCTGCGTGGAAGAACTTTATCGCAGAAGTTTGTTTATCTCGCGGGAACTACTTACATCCTATGTTTTAATTCAGTGTATGTTCTACCTACATACCAAATTTCATTCAAATCCGTTTATCCGTTTCGCCGTGATTGAGCAACAAACAAACATCCAAACTTTCTCGTTTATAATATTAGGTAGATTGAAAGTTATCAATATAGTTTCTCATTATCTCTCAAAGGTCGGCAACGCATCTGTGACCCTTTTGGTGTTGCGGGTGTCCATGGGCGGCGGTGATAACTTTCCATCAGGTGACCCGCATGCTCGTTTGCCACTCTCTCATATAAAAAAAAATAAAAATATAATAAATTCGATAAAATGGACTCAGTAACACGTTATTAATTTTTGATAGGATTGAGGTAGACTTTTGGATAGGATTTATCTGTAGTAGGTATGTACGAGGACTTCTTTGGCGAATGCTACACCGACTACAGCGTGGCGATACTCATTTATTACTTTTACAAGGAGTGTTTTCAATACTTTTAACACATTTACGGACACTGAACGAATGTAGACGTAAGAACAATAAAACATCTATTGTGTCTGGTTCAGTGTCCTTGAACGTGTTGAATAGTATATAACATATATATTAATTTTTAGGTATATGTTAATATATGTTATATACAATCATCTTTAATATCTTTAATATCTTTATTGTACACAAAATTGTTACAGAAATATGCATTGTATATAAAATGTACAAAGGCGAGCTTAACTCCGATAGAGATCATATTATACTATATATTCACTAAAATAAATACAATTAAGTCGAACCCAGTAGGTATATTTTTTTATATCTCAGGTCTAGTATCCTGGCAACCCTGGCATCAAACTTTATGTCTGCATGACAAATAATTCTACAGAGTACTACTTATAACATCAAAATATATATTAAATAATGCAGCATTTTCGTTGTTTAACATCGAATGCTCGGTTGAATTTCAAGCTTTAATCCGATTCAACGCAATGCATGTGTAGCGAAAGCAGAAATCTTTTCAATATGAATTGCTCACATAAATATCCCTGCGTTACAACTCTCAACACAAAATAAATCGCTCCGTCCTGAATGTACCGCATAAAGAGGATTGCTTCCATGCAATTTCGGTAATGCATGAGTTGGCCGCCCAAAATAAGGATAGCACCAATGATTTTGATTGAAGGAAACGATAACCTAAATTTATAGCCAATAGCAGCTATATATTTACTTATATCGTCGATATTTGTATTTTGATCTGCTTCCATATTTCTTTTAATATAATAAATAAGATTTCATAAGTGTTCCGATAGGTAAGTTTAAGAAATGTAGAGATAAACTGCATTTTATGGGACACATTGTTTATATAGTATAGCTAGTAATTTTGTACATATGATCCATTAAAAACGCGCTCTTTCTTAAACTTTTATTAAAATGTAATATTTAATTTATAAAGATAGTGTCATTTCATTCTGCGTCGTATATCATAAATTCCATTAACAATTTTTTATTCCAGATTTCCTTTGTTTTCCCTGATTCGTTATTGATTTTGTTTGAATGGAGAATCCAAATATCTAAAGCACTCTATTGTCTTTATTCATCCAATTAAATCGAGTCTCTAAGTTGAACAAACCGCAAAAATGTCAAACGAAAGTCAAATAGATACTTCAAATGTTTAATTTCTAGGCGGAATACCTATAGGTATTATGTCTATCGAATAACCTTGAGAAGTAAATTGAAACCGATTTAGCATTCTATTTGGCGCCACCGATAATCTAAATTTAATCAAACTCCAATATTAAACTTAATTTCCTTTTTATGCAAACACGAACGAGGTTACGGGTTATTTTATATCACTAATTTCGTTTCGCTGCCACCGCAATAAATTAAACGAGAGGAAATGAGCTTGGCACTCCGGAAAGAGGAAAAAATGCTAATAAAATTGTACCTTGCCCGTTAATCTTAACCCTCGCCCCGGAACACCCAGTTTTGTTCAGATTTCAGATGTCTAGGTAATAGGGGTATTCATATTTCATAATAGGCTCGAGGACATGTGCTTCTCTTTTAATTAAGCAATTTTTTTAGGCTCTTGGAGAATGTTGCGATAGGACTGTTTAAGTCCCGATGCAACGAAATGTTATAAATTTGAAGCCTTTGTTGTTGAAGCCTCGTTTCGAAGATCTTGCTAATAGAGTTGGGTTGTTTCCGTAGATGCTGATTTTGTAGTCACTCAAGGGCTTTCTTGATTTTGTTATTTAGATATTACATTTTGTAGTATGGTACATGCTATGATACAACAGACGAACAAGCAGCTCAACAGGTATGATTACTATCGCCTCCTAGAGATGAGGTCGATACTGTCGGCCTCAAAAACAAATGTCACAGATGCGTTATCACCCCGAGAGTAAGAGGAAGAGCCTCTTTTCAATAGCTTTTATGTAAACACAATACATAGCCCACCTCCTGGAAAAGGAAGCGAAGCTCTTGAAAAAACAGGTGATTAAAAAAATTAAGTTACTATAGGTATTAGAGTAGCTGAAGGCACGTGAATATTAAAAATCTTTCAAAGTAATGAATAAAATTATAAAACTTTAATGAAGTTCTACTCTGTATGTAAAGGTGGTAATGCGGGTATTCACTATGATATGGTATGATCACATTAAATATTACAGATTTGATTAACTTCAAAGTCCCATAGAGACACATAGAAGTGTAAAGTAATATCTGTGTAAAGTAGTGTAGAATTGAAAGTATTTTTCTCGAACACACTGATTTATCTTTCCTAAATTGTACATTCAAATGTGACTGCTATGATATCAAGACATTGAACAGTTTGACCTGTGTTGACGATCGATTGGTGTAATGGATAGTGACCCTGTCAGCGAAACCAACGGTTGCGGGTTCGAATCCCGAGTTTGTGTGATGAATATGAACATTTATTCCTGAGTCATGGATATTTATATAAATATTTATGTATGTTTATTCGTTATCTAGTATCCATAGTACAAGCTTTGCTTAGTTTGGGACTAGGTGATTGGTGTAATTGTCCGAAATATTTATGTATTATGTATGTATTCCTGTTTATCCGATATTTAAAGACATATTACTCTGTATTAGGTAGGTATTATATATTTTCAAACCTGCTGAACAGATTCCAGAGTACACAGATTGAATTCGATAAAAATACTACACTTAAAATATTACGCCTTCGTTGGCATCCCGAATAAGATGTTTTCCCTTTCAATTGTCGTCCAACGCACGTCTCTTTGACATTTTAGGTTTGGTAGCTCCTGTCCATTTTTCACTATATCATGAAGATGTGGTAGGTATAGGTTCTTGCTCAGGGACATGATGGCAAAAATTCGTGCGATATCCTCATCATCAGCTAAGCCTTTTAGTTACTACATGCTCCAGCCCTTGATGCAAGCAAAAGTCTAGGGTAAATGACCTTTGCTATCTGTTTGCACTCGTGGCGCAGTCGCAGTCGCTATTCGTTTTCGATTAGCGAAGTAAAGCAATATCTGGCGCGGTCAGTCCTTGGATGGGTGACCATTAGTGGAATTTCAATACGAGTGTTTCCGAGCTTCGGAGTGCACGTTAAATAGCCGCACCCGGTTGTTTTCAGCAATTGAAAGCAGTTGTTAAGCCAAGTCGGTGGCATACAAGGGCAGCTTAAATCATTGACTGTCTGGTCACTAGTCTGACATAAATTCACATGCAGATTGCTGCACTGGGCAATCGTGGTGGATTATTACCTGTACCCTCTCCCAGTGAGAGTATAGGCTGTGCTAACATTGGAGACGTGTATATAAGGCTGTTGATGATTATGATCCTTATTTGTTATCCTCAATCTATTAACTTGTAAATGGCAGATAGGTACATACAGTTGTACGTATATTCCCTTTAGTAGTAGTAGTGAACTATATAATAATAGTAATTTTCCGAAAAAACATCACAATACTACAAACTACAACAAACAAAAAATACAAACATTGAATACGGAGCACAAAATATCTCGTTTCGCATGCTAAGAGGCACCTGTCATTTATCGATATTAAATAAATAATAAATAAATATCCTTAGACATATACACAGCGCCATCTAGTTCCACAGTAAGCAACTATAGGCTTGTGTAAATTAGTGTAGCCATAGGTAACTACATGTAAAAAAAGCTGCATGCAGTAATGAGTGATATCTCAAAAACCGAGAACCGCACATTACTACCACTTAATAATTGAATTTCTTGCAAATCAGGTCTAATATTGAAGTAAATCTACCTTTTTCCAATCACCTGTGATCGCCAAATTTACATAAACATTTATAATGTCACGACCTTTATCCCAAATGGGGTGGTTAGAGATATCCCAAACATATTGTTTAGGCGTTCCAAACATTAAGATGTGGATGTTATTTCAAGTATCAAACTTGAAATAACATCCACGCTTCACTTTACGAAATATACACATATGCAGACATGACAGGGGGTGAGCCCATCGCCGTTAAAACGTGCAAATTTATAGATGTTTTTTGGTAGAAGGAAGTATACGAATAGTAAATAAATAACAAAATAATACAAAAATACAATAACAAAAATCCAAAAATTTAAATTTTCAAATTAGACTCGTACATCAATTGAATTCAGAGGTTGAGACCAACCGTTTAAGAATTTAAGATACCTGTACAAGGATGCCGCGCTCTTCCTTTGTTCGAACATACTTTAAAATTGACTGTATACAAGATAAAAAAGATAATATGATATATACAAGATAATAATAAATAAATATATTCTGGCTTCTAGAAGTTACCAGATGGAACTGACTCACTTCAAGCGAAATACGATGCTATAAAGACCGACACCGCCATAAGACTTAATCTCATTTGCAAAACTAAACTAACTTTTTTTAAGTGAGCTTAGCCATCTCGCCCGTTCGTTTCCAGCCATGACTCTGAATTTCCAGTTTAATTAAATGGAAACAAGAGAATGGTGGGTCTCTCTCGTCACTCTGTTCCAATGGTTAGTTTTTATACGCCCCTGGCTGTCGCATATTCTGATATTTTTAAAAAGGCCGTTCATTCACTGCTGGATTTATAGTCGACTTCTCTTCCGTTTTTTCGAAATCTATTACGGTGTTCGCGGGTATTATTCGCTGATAGTACCTGTGAAACATTTCGAGGCTCGAACCCGCCACTGAACGGTGTTTTCGTTACCATAAAACAAAAGTTTGGTATTTTTCGTGGGATACGCTTTATTCATGACGCATTTACAATGCAGATTTTTAAATAGCGATATTTAAAGTTGATCTGTTTGTGTAGTGGATAATAAAAATGTGTATAGTCGTTTTATTCGTGTCTTAGCTAAATTGAATTTAATATTTAATACTGCCATTTTATTTACAATATTGAAATTATATAACAAAAAAAAATGTTTTTTTTATATAGTTGGACATATACACAGCGCCATCTAGTTTAACACTAGCAACTAGGCTTGTATAATAATTGGCTTGTAAATAAATACATGTATAAATGAATAACATCCATAACTCGGGAACACATATCTGTATTCATCACACAAACGTATGCCCCTAGCCGGATTCGAACCTGCGACCATTATGGATACCAAATTCTTGATAAACTACACAAATACATTTTTTTTGTAAAATACATATTATAAATGTAAACATCCATCACTCTGGTACATATGTCTATATTCATAATACAAATCATATGCCCATAGCGGGATTTGAACCCGCGACCTCTAGGCATTAGCGGCGGACATGGTTTCTATAGACACACGAAACCGGTCGTCAAAAATTATATGATACAAGCCTATTGTTTATTCGAAATTTGTAAAAGCCTCTGTACGTTACTTGCGAGTATAATGCTACCTATCAGAATCTCCACATTCTACTAAGTGTGCAGTGTAAAGCCGCCATACAGGAAAATGTAACAGTATATCCGGATTCCGGCGTTGGTTGTCGAGCCATTCCACAGTCAATTAGCTAACAGCTAGTCTACGACGGCAGGTGTCAAGTGATGGTAATTAACTAGGGGATACTTCTGAATCCGAGAGTGCTTATTCGCACACTCGACGACATGTACAGACAGCAGTATGTCACCTGTCAAGTAACTTAGAACATAATTATAGACATGTTATATATAAATAAAATATATTTAACAAATAGTAATAATTAAAATATATTGTTTATTTAATAACATAAATATAATGTACCTAGATAAAATAAAATTCCAAACTATTTCATTTTATAAACAAGAGTAATAAAAAATCTAACTTGTACAACTAACCTAAAGAGCCTGTGTAACCTAAAGACCCCATCAATTAGTTTGGGCGGTCGCACAGGTTCGTCCTATGTGGGAGAGTGGTCAAGATGCTGGCTGCATTACCTTACTGGATAGTAATGCTTCTTAGATTCTTGAGAGAGCCTGAGACGTCGATTAGTGATAGAGCTCCGGGGCCCCAAGGACCTAGACTCTCAACTCCAAAACGTATAAAATTATACTGGGGCCCGATGCCTCTACATTTAATAAATTGTGGGGTAAATAATATAGAGATAGATAGAAGTCGATAGTGTAGCTCTATGCAGAATTACTCATATGATTTCTGTGCTCGATTTCTAATTGATATCACTTACATCACAGCCCATAATACTCTAATATAAACATAAGCCTCTCCGATGGAGTGATTTGCATCACTTTCCTTGGGAAGATTTGCCCCAATTCTTTGGGAGCGACGTACCAATCATGCTGCTCCCATTATTGGTCCATTCCGCATGCTCACGATTGTTTAGTCGTCTTTAATGGCCCCCACGAGAAGGGAGGGATTGGTCCTATTCTACTCTGTTGAGAATCACACGCCTTGTTGATATCACACCATTCTTATGAATTGGTAGCCGAAACTTTAAATGTTATCGATACAGAAAATGAAGAGTGTTTTTCTTAATACATATAAAATTTCTATTATAAAAAACTCTACGAATAAACCGTATAAAATATAATGAGCCAATTTATGTCTCTCATTATCAATTGGCTCACAACCCTTGATTACATCTAAAGAATGGCAACAAGGCAAGGGAAAGTGGGGTCGTTCGGAGTTCATTTTACATTTTTCTTTTGTTTCTCTCCCACCCCGTTCTCCCTCATAATCATAGCGTTCTTATGGCGTGTCTGCTGAATTAAAGATAAAAGTTGAAGCAATAAAAGGGGAAATAGGGAGATTTTTGATATTATTAAAATATTTCCAAAAAAGTTTAAAAGAGTCGGTACATTTGCCGGAATGTCAGAGATAATATGCCAGGAATAAATTTACATATAAATTAAATTAGCATGACTCTTCCCAACATTGTCTTGGCATGGACCTCGTCGGATATCAGATTTATAAAGTACCTATGTCATATTTATTACTCAATATTTTAGGTATGTGAACGACTGAAGAGCAACCCTGTTTCACGGTATATGCTGTGTAACCTGAAATAGCAAATAAAAATGTTGGTCTATTCGTAGGTATTTATTTCAACAACAATAGTTCAATTCTTTTAGATCTTAAATATTATTGTAATTTTTTTTAATCTTGATAGCTCAGGGTTAATTTAATGTTATTGCTATCGATTCGCTAAGAAGAAGAATATAAACAACATAAGGTTAATTAAAATCGAAGACGCTTGTTTCAATTTCCATTTCGGCCCAATATCTCGGTTTTTAAATGTCCGTACGCCAGCCACCACAGTATTGTTGTGTTCTGGCTGCTTGTGATAAGATAACCAGTCCCCCAAATAAGTGGGGGTACCATGTGAGCGACCTCTACCTACGACCTCAAATTTACTTAAAACCAGGTGTGATTGAGGTAGATTTTTAGGACAAAATGAATAAAAAATTAATGTAATTTGTACATAACTAAAATTTTATTGGTTCGACTACTAGTGATTTTTATAAGATCATGTTCTATGCTGTAAATGTACGAGTACCTATATAGTAGGTACTAGGTACCTTCAGTTTTATAAATAACAGGAAAGTCGTAACAAAACGGAAGTTCATAAGACGAGAGTGGCTTCGGTTGCCAACTCTTGTGAAGCTTTATTCTAAAATAGAACGTGAAACTTCGTGCTGAAACCTTTGGTAAAAATTATATAAGTTTAAGTACAGAACACTTTTTCTTATAGCATTTATTTATATTCCTGTGCCAAGCCATAAGTGATTTTTTTTATGCACTACGGGTTGGTACTTGACCTCAATCACATACATACATACATAATGTCACGCCTGTTTCCCGTTGGGGTAGGCAAAGACCACAGACTTCCACTTGCTACGATCCTGACACACCTCTTTTGCTTCCTTCACTCTCATAAGGTTGTTCATACGTGCTCGTCGGTTTAGGGTACTCTTGACTTGGCCTTTCTTTAAGACGTCCCCGATTTGATCACGGTACGTTCGCCGTGGTCTTCCCCTACCAACACTACCATCCACATAATCACACCTGGTGTTAAGTGAAGATGAGGTCGAAGGTGGAACCGTACTGACCCGGAAACCCCAAAACATTTGGGGGACTGGCTACTTATCTCTGACAACCGGAACACAACAATGCTATTAACATTGCGCTTGGCGGCAGATTTAGATAAGGTGGTGGTAGCTAGCCAGGCGGAAATTTAAAATGCCCTACCACCAACCAAACCGAGTACTTATACATGTACCCCTCTGAGGATCGAACCCGCGACCTCCGAATCGTAAACCCAATGTTGTTTACATTGAGCCACGGAGGCGGTTAACATTGAGCCACGGAGGCGGTTGATTATTGTAAGCGTCTACGGAGCTTGCTAAAATCGTATAGCGATTATGGCAAATCCCAGTTGTATTGTATTCTTGCAAATTAACTTATTATCTTATCTTATCTAATAAATAATATAAATATCCTAGCAGTTATACACAGCGCCATCTGTTCCACACTAAGCAACTAAGGTTGTAGTTATGGATGCCAGACAGCTGACATACTACACAAATACATTTTTTGTGTCTGTGATTAAATATATATAAATGAAAACATCCATAACTCGGATACACATGTCCGTATTGATCATACAAGCATATGCCCCTAGCGGGATTCGAACTCGCGAGCTTTTAGTTTAACAGTCAAGGTTTCTAACTACTACAGTACTATATTAATTCTGTGCCACTATATCAAACAGGTCGTTGTTGTTGACAGTCCTTCTTGACCTTCGGAATCATTATCGTTAGTCTGGTCACATCCACTGTTGGACATTTCGCTAAGGCATCATCACAAAACACAAAACATCTTTATACGTTATATCGAACTTAGTGTTACGCTTGAGGTACTTGCGCAAATTATCGTTAATACAACAATATCAAAAACTTGGCAAACAAAAAGCAAACGAATTGCTTGAAGAGGCCAATAAATTAAAAACTTAGTAGGAAAATGTGGATTTAAATTTTCTGCGGTAGGTATGTACTTAACCCTCGCATGAATTAATCTTGGCAGTTGCTCGCAAATTGTAATGAGATTTTAATTCCGGCATATCAAAGCCATTTTTGGTTAAAACTCAGCCACATTTGGAAAAAATTAGATTATTTTGAAAGATATTAAAAGTCCTATAATATCAATAATACATAATTGCAATTACAGTTGAGTTGCCATTTTATTTGAAATTTTTATTTTACAAAACCCCTGCATGGCCTTAATAATTTGGATAACTATTACTCGTAAACTTAGAGCTTACTTACCTTTGATTTTCTTTAAATTTGGTAATATATACTACTATGCCGCGTGGTTGCCGACAGAGTAGAATAGGACCAAGCCTTTCTCCCCGTGGGTGTGGCAGAAGGCGACCAAGGGATCGTGAAATAACGGCATACACCAGTGAGAAGCAGCAACGAGGTTGGCGCGATCGCTAACCGCCTGCTCAGCGCGTGACGATTACGGCAAATCTATCCATGGAATGCGCTGTGTATCGCGCCTTGGGAGGAGTTTATATCCATCATCATTGCTATGAGCTACTTATGTATGTGAATATATTTATGATTACTTTTAAAAAAGAGTATCCCCAAGATTCCTGTTAGACAACAAAATCTAGCTCAGTTGGCAAAACATTAATTTCGGGAATCTACTCTGAAATAATATTTAAAATATTTATACATTATATTTTATTTATTTCGTATATCAGCCAATTTGAAAAAATTGAGTATGGTGTCCCCCAAGGGAATGTACTTGGCCCCACCCTCTTCCTCATCTACATAAACGAGTTATTATCCGTAAACATAGTAGATGCAAAAATGTTTTCATATGCTGATGATACAGCTATAGTACAACTTGGCAAAGGACACAAAAAATCACCGAGCTAGGGCTATTCAAAATTAAAACACGGTTAAACGAATATCTTCTTAATTTAAACACTCTTAAAACAAACTATATATTTTTTACACTAGACAAACATACTCAACCTGATGAACATCTTAATATAAAAATTCACGATGGTAAAGATTTCTCAACCTGTAAATGCCCTGTCATAGAGAAACTAAACAATACAAAGTATCTTGGTATTCAAATAGATCAACATCTCTCATGGCACTCACAAATAGAATTGGTCTCAAATAGAATCAGAAAACTAATCTGGATTTTGCCACAAAAGTGGTTTTGTGGCAAGTGTATATTCTGTTTATTAGTGGAATAAACAGAATATACACTGCATTAGCACAATCAATAATTACATATGGTATAACGATCTGGGGAGGTGCGGGAAAGACAAAGTTTATAGAAGTTGAAAGAGCTCAGGGAGCCCTGTTAAAAGTGATGTACTTTCTCCGACGGAGATATCCAACGACCTGTATGCACACTGCGATGTATTATCAGTAAGAAATCTCTATATTTTACAAACCATACTACGAAATCACACTTCATTGACATACGATCCTAGGAAACTAGAAATGAGAAAAGAGAAAAAACACATTGTAGCTGAAACTAATTATTATGGGACAACCTGTGCTAAACGTCAATATACGTCAAATATTTAAAACAACATAAATAAAATTTTAAATACATACCCATCAAATGAACACTAAGTTAAAATTAAAGTGATAAAATGGTTGAAATCAATGACGAAACGGAGAAACTCCTTGGACATAGCTAAGATAAACAAAGCACGCACGCACGCACGCACGCACGCACGCACGCACGCACGCACGCACGCACACACGCACACACGCACACACGCACACACACACACACACGCACACACACACACACACACATATAATAATATGAGTTGTTTAAAATGAGTGGTACCTAGTAGGGTATGCCGGTATGAAAGCTTGGATAGTCGTATTGACCAATTTGGCGGGTATATAGTATAGTTTTGATACTGACTGTGCTTAAACACTTCAAGTTTGAACTCAAGAATTTGGTTAATGATATTCTCGTACCTGCAAGAAATACTGAGGGTCCGATAATGTTCAGGAAAACAATCATAGGATGTAAACAAGGCAGTGGTAATTAGTCGCTAAAAAATCGGCTTTCAAAATGATGCCGCTAATATGAGATAGCTATCTTTTCTTCACGACCCACGGGCTTCTGCAGTATTGTTATACGGCTAAATAAAATTATTTTGTTAATCTAACTCCCAAATGGACGAATCTTGTTTATTGGTAATGACAACTAGCGTAGCAGGATGTGTCATTCTTCTTCTAATTTAAGAGCTACGCTCTTGTCGGTGGAGTAACCGACATTCCTTTCTTTTTTTACTCGCTCTCTTTCACATCTTTATACGACACTACATGTACTTTCTCCTTTATCTGGCTGATGTAGTCTTTCCTTGGTATACCCCTTCCTCTTTTTCCTTCGATTTTTGTCTCAATTATGTTTTTTATAAACATGTCGTGTCGTATTAAGTGGCCGGTCATAATTCCTATTCTCTTCTCTGTTGTTTATCATTAAGGGGCATTATTTTTTAGAAGTCGTCGTTCAAGCTGTTGGATTCATACAATACAGAAATTGATATAGATTGCAAAGCAGCATACCAAGTGCGGTATACACAATATTAGCGATCACTGAATTCCATCTAAATGAACAAAACTAAATCCGGAGCGCAGAAATCACTGAAGTTGTTTCGAGTGCGGTCGCAAAGCAATCAACTTTGTAGCAAGTTTACGTCCAAGCCACTGGCTGGTAAACTCGGAGCAACAAGGTCTCTTGCCAACTCTTACCTGTTTGTGGACTTAAAAACGATTTCATTTGCGGGAAACAGCTTTACCCTAGTCATTTATTAGTACAATGCAAGTGGCAGCGTTTCCTTTGACGTGCAAATACGTTCATACATTAGGTGGTAAGCCGCTTTCTTAGGCGAATTTAAATAAAGTAGTTACTTCATTACGAAAATGAATGAGAAATAGAAACCGTGACACCAGTAAACTATTATCTTAGTAGGTACAGTCAAACAGATAAAACGGTACAGTAAATTTTCTCAAGAAATCATGAATGTTTCTGCATGGTACTTTTAGTATATTGTTGAACTCAGTAATTACTGTAAGTAAATAAAAAATATCCATAATTGTTCATGACTCGCTAAGAAAACTTAATTTGTATCATTTAGGCCTTACAGGTTTTTTGTTTTAGACTATACCTTACCTATCACGAACTAGAAAACTGAAGAAGTCCTTGTTATTGACCTTTTTCAACACAACCCAAGTACCAACGTCGGTAAATAGATGCCTCACCCTCACACCATAATGCGCCATCGTCTTTCATCTCCATTGTAAATAATTGTTGCATCGAGCAGAAAGTGATTTATATTCGAAAGAGAGTGTTGTTTGGAGCTAGAAAGTCGTGAGGACTCTAAAACTGAACTAATACGATGTCCACAATCTGCTTTTCCTACAACGAAAAAGAATTTATAAAATTAAATTCTCACTCATAGTGACTTCAAACTGAAATGCGAGATAGTTACTCGTATGCACGGCTATTTATCCGATTGAGAGAGGATTACGTTTTTCGCGTATGTGTATGTATGTGGGATTCTATACTCCTTTGTAGCACTCAATGGATTTTAATTAATGAGGTACGTTAGATTCATTATGACAGTCAAAGTATCATAGGTTATGTCAGAAAAGAGTAAACCATAGAGGCCGTAAAAGTTTAAGTTTGTCAAAAGAAAAAAAAATTATCATAGGAAAGGGCTCATGATGAGGATTCTAAAAATGTATATTACATGTGAGACATACTGAGCAGTAGACGTGTGAAGAGCTTCTAAATCATGCGTTTCGTTCAATGTTTTAGTTAGAGAATCGAGCTAAGTTTGAACGATAATACCAAAACTAAACCATAGCCAAAATAACGGTAAGCACAATTTGACGACATGACGACCGATTGTGGCCCTGTCTGCGAAACCAGTGGGTTCGAATCCCGAGTAAAGGTTTGTGTGATGAATACGAACATTTATTCCCGAGTAATGGTTATTTATATAAATATTTATGTATGTTTATCCGTTATCTAGTATTCATCGTTTGGTTTGATTGGTGTAAGTGTCTGGAATATCTATTATTATTGTGTCGCGGCTAGTTTTTAAAATTAGAACAGGCCTGCCGCGGTCACGGAGATCGGATTGTTCTTAATTTGAATGTCTTTAGGCCACTTGAATTAAAAAAATAAATAAATGTGCAGTAAACTTACTGCACTGAGAGCAATAAAGATTTGCCCTCTGATCGCCATATTGAAAAGTTATGAGAAGATTATGCGTAGTTAGAAGAAAATATCTACCAGTAGGTGAATCTACTTACAAGACGTGCTTGATGTATTTGACCTTTTTCTGATATTTATAAAAAAAATCAAAAATTTTTCACATTTGCTGGTATTGCTCAAGTCACGCACGCAATAAAGAGTATTTGTATTGTATTGTATTGCACGCATAGCCGAAGGGTGGTTCATGCTTCACGTTTTAATTAATCGCGCGGAGTTCTTCTATTGCTTAATTTTTTATTTATGCACAACGGGTTGATACTTGACCTCAATCACACCTGATGTTAAGTGAAGATGAGGTTGAAGGTGGAATCGTACTGACCCGGAAACCTCAATACATTTGGAGGACTGGCTATCTTATCTCTGACAACCGGAATACAACACTGCTATTAACATTGCTGCTTGGCGGCAGATTTAGATAAGATGGTGGTAGCTAGCCAGGCGGACATTTAAAATGCCCTACCAACCAAACCGAGTACGCGACCTCCTAATCGTAAACCCAATGTTGTTTACATTGAGCAACGAAGGCGGTTAAACTACGTTATACATGGTATCTTGATGTATTTTTAGGAAAGTTGTAAGTCTGTTAGTGTAAGTATTTTATGCACCCTCTATTGTAGTAACTGTGTAACCTAGCTTTCCATAATTGTGCATCATTTTTGTAATAAAGAGGGAACTTTATATAAAAACTACCGAACATTCGCACTAAGCCGTTCGACTCTTCATTAACAATGCGAACAGCCAAGGCATGGAACTTCCTTCCGGCGTCAGTCTTTCCTGATTCTATAATCTTAGGATCTTCAAGAGCAGGGTGAGTAGGCATCTACTGAGTGCTTCTCCTTCGGCCATATCATCACTTTCCATTAGGTGAGTTTGTGGTCAAACGCGTATCCAGTTAATCATAAAAAAAACTGAGTTTGTTTGACTTACGATATTTGTTAAACCCTGTTATGTATTTGTAAACGGTGTGTATTTATGTATGTGTCCAGTCCAGAGTAATGCGTGGTTATATTAAAGAGGGGAAAGGTTACTAACCATGTTTGATGAAAATCGGTTAAGCCTGTTCGAAGATTTACTTTTAACACAGTTGTTTTTGTATATTTGGATGACATCATAGTCTTTCGGGGGATTCTTTAATCCTCAATTTATAGTTATTTATAAATGCGGATAGACCTGTAGGTACAGTACATAATTATATAGAGCGGAAGTCCTATCAAGTGCGTAATTGATAGGCATTTGCTACTTTTCTTATGTAATAATATTAACAGCAATAAGCAACTAAGCAACAAAAATTTTTTGACAGTATTAATATAATTTTTGAAGTAAAATTTATTTATTGTAATTAACGATAGTTAATATTTTTTTTTTTTGAAATTTAAGTAAAAACCTGTAGTTAGAAATAATATATTGATATGATATTACATTATGGACTTGGGCATAAAACCTGTAAAGATATGATATATCTATACTATACTTTAATTAAATTGAATAAATAAAATTAAAATAAATTTATTGTAATTATTAATGAAGGAAACCTTCGCTTATTTTATTATTCAAACGTAAATAGCTTCATATGGACTGTATTTGGTTTTACGATTCAAGAAATCGTCAAGTTCTTTATCCGCAAGGAAACAAAATAGAAACAAATATTTATCCACAAACTTGCCTTAATATAGGTTTACGTTGCCTACTTATTACAGACCAAGACCTTGGTAGAACGACGAAATACTTCATTTACGTATACAGTCACAGGTGGGAACCATAACTTTCTGTTATGGGTCACAAAACTGCGCTGGTAGAAAATTGCGAATGGTGTCATATCGCAGGTTGGCCTGAAGGTGCACAATAAGGAAGAATGTAACATAAACAAAAGCTCGAGAGGCAAACAACTTGAGCCCCTCTTAATAGAATTCTGACGCGGTGCGGTGGCACCTTCCTGAGCAAAGATACTTTACAATGCCTTTAATGCGGCTCGAAAGTAATGTGCTTTTGAGACACGAACATTATATAGGAATTTAAAATTTGAGAGGTTTTCAGTATATTAAGATCTAAGATAATTAATTATAATATCAAAGGTGTTTTCCTAAATTCACAACACAACGTATAGGATGTTTCTTTATGTAATCTATATCTGTAAAATTTACCGCGTGGATTTTAAATTCAAATATTATGTGCTAAGCAAAGTCTCTCGTTAATTAAAATGAACGACTATCGCTAAATCCCATTGTCAATAGAACATAGAGATTGAATGTAGCATCTATACCTATATTAATCCCATGTGATTACTAATCAAATATCATTTGGAACGGTAATCTAGCGATTAATGCGTCGGACCGTTGAACCACGTTTCAATATCAACCGCGAAATTATGTGCTCCATGAATGATAATCACCTGTTCGGCTGATTGGTCACATTGCATGTTCAATAGCCAATCAGTGTTGTTTATTCAACGTTTAATTTGACACGTAAGTTGTTGAGACATAATATTAAATAGAAATGTTCTAAAACTCCAAAAAGCAGCAATATTTATTACATGCTTTTACGGTATGCATGTAGGTGTACGATTTTTCATGCTGCTAGCTCTGACTCTAGATCTAGTCTAGTGCTCGTATTAGACCCAGTGTGTGAAATCAGTTTATTCCCAAATAATGGTAAGAATTATGGAATATTCATAGTTTAATTAAACCATATATTTGAAGAATGCGTTGCTTAACTTATTGACTTACTATTATTAACACTTTGACGGACACTTAACGCCTATAGACGTAATAACAACAAAAAAAATATCGTGTCAGGTTCAGTGTCCGTGAACGTGTTAAATTCAGAAATATTTACGGTTAAAGAGAAACACAAAAACTACTAAGTAATTTGAGTCTTAATTATGTCTTAATTTAGCATATTTATTTAAGAAAAGTATTTTGTTATCCAAAGTCATACTCGTATTAAGCTGTTCCAGTTTTAACGGTAGATACTATTACTTACTCTTGCAGTCAAGTTACTATGCCTCACGGAAGCGAGATGGACGGCGTATTTTTTTTATAACATATAGGTATTTTTAATTGTGTTTTATAAATTTGTTGTTTCATGTACATACTTAATTAATTATATTATTGTACCTACTTAGATTTACCAAGTCAATCAATGTTTTACCTAATTCAAGCAAGTAGTGCAAGCTAGATGTTGAGCCTTTAAGAACTTTATTAAATATATAATGAAACTATTTTTATAAGAATGTTTTTATATTTAGGTTTGGTTGTCTTTGGGTTCATTGGTTTTGCTCCTATTTTTCTAGCTTTCTACATTCAGATTTTTCGGTGTATATAAGTAGTTTAATTTGTTTGTTAATATTATTTATGGTTTTATTAAGATAGACTTTGCTATACATATAAATGGAAACAAATTGTCACAGCAAAGTCTTATAAGTACATACATTCTCCCAATCGAAGGTAATTTTGTTGCGATAACAATAGAAAAGATAACGAGCGACGGGGATTGGATCGCTGAACCGAATGTAATTGATAATATAATTTAACAAGAAAGGATGATATCTCTCTGTCGCTGGCCGTAATCTATTTCGACAGGAACAAATATCAGTAAATACGTCTTCTAATCTCATGCTCTTAATTTAGTTTTTGTAACCCATATATTAATCTCCTTAATAATATACCTTAAATATAACTAGCATCACTATATAGATTTGATAAAATCAGGACGTAAGTAAAATGAAAAATAAATTGCATCACTGAAACTGAACAATAATATCAAAGAAAAGGCTTCAGTCAAATTGTTTCTATAGTATAAACGGAATATTTAGCATTTTAAAAGAAAATAAAGAATTACTATTTACGATAATAATATAATCGTTAGATTATACCATAAACCATGCATGCTGTGTTCACATCCAGTAGGATACATTCAGTTAATTATGTCGTAATGTTGTGTAGACTGAAAATATTTTGAATTGTGTCCAGTTTTGTAAACCGTTTAAAAAAAAAACCACTTGCATGGACATTAACTTTGAAGCGGGTTCTTGGCTATGAGTGTCCCTACGTTATCTTTATTTATCTTATAAATGGATATTATTCAGGAGAACATAGAAAACATTTTGAAGAAAATTTTTGCTATTTTATTGTGTACCTTAGATCTCCAATAATAGACAAGTTTATTTGGTTGTAGGAATCTGTCCAAGGGGCGATATATGGTACATGTGTGATACTTTTGTTAATTGGATGGGGGAAGAGACTGGTTACCCACAACACAGGGAATCCTAGTGTGTGAACCAGGGCTACCTCATTGCTTATATTGTAACTCTGTTTTTGACACAATAAATTATTTTTACATTTTTACATTTACTTTCTTTTCGGTAATCGAAGCCTTAGATCTGTATGATTCAGATAATCAACTAATATTTACCTACCGAGATTTATTGTAATAAAAATCCGGGTTTTTCCAAGAACCGAAGAATAAAACCTTTTTCCTCGAACTCGAAATCAAATTACGCCTATTTTTATTTGGTGTTACACATAGTTTTTGTACCTTTTGTATAGAGCTTCTTAAACAAAAATGACGAATTTAAAAAAAGTCATGGAACACAATAAAATTGTCTGCTTTAATTAGGCGTATTAAACGTTATGAGACGTTCCAAATTGAAATTTGAGAATTGATTTGTTTGAAAACAATTGTTGCGATGATACTTGATTGATACTATAATATTACTCGTAGTGTTCCAAAATTAATTTCAAAAGAATGAGTGGTTTTATTTGGGATCATCATTATAACATTAAATTTGTCGCAAATCGCCGCACATAACCGCCTCCGCGGCTCAATTTAAACAACATAAAACTTACGAATCAGAGGTCGCGGGTTAGATACCCAGCGGGGGCATATTAAGTGCTCGGTTTGGTTGGTGGTAGGGCATTTTTGGTAAGGGCATAATTATCCGCCTGGCTAGCTACCACCATCTTATCTAAAACTGCCACCAAACAGCAATGTTAAAGGCATTGTTGTGTTCCGATTATTATAGATAAGACCAGTACCACAAAATAAGATTAGGGTGAACACATTTCCACCCTCGGCCTCATCTTCACTTAACGTCTGATGTGATTAAGGTCAAGTGCAAACTCATTGTGCATAAAAAAACATACCTTAAGACTATTCTAAGCACCATGGCATATGGCTATCCATCGCTTGCTTATTTTATTCTAATAATAATAAACGAAACCTGGGGCCAATCAATCTATTTTGCAATGGTTTTACCGTTCGAAGGGGAAAAGGGAAGGTTTTGCTTTGGTTTAGACTTGATTTAGCTGATCTAACAATGATTTGAATATTAATACCAGAACTAAACCATAATCAAAGCATTACATTAATCACATTTCGTATCACGTTAATCATTTTAGTTAGCTCTAAACGTTTTGTGTTTGGTTTTACTTTGGTAACGTCAATTATTGAATCCCTCAGAAAAAACCACTTCTGAACAAATACCTCCCCCACAGAAGGACGTCCACTGCGGAACATATGTTCAGCCTTCCCCATAGAATTCCAGAGTGAACGGTAGAAAGCGACCTGCATCCATCCATTTTCCGCGACCGTCATCAGGTCGTCTGTCCACCTTGTGGGTGGACGTCTACGCTGCGCTTACCAGTGTTTTTTTACACCAGCTAAACCAAATCTAAACCTAAAGCAGAAACGGTAAAACCGTTGTAAAATATCACGATTGGCCCCCAGATTATACTGGAAATGTGACGGTCGTCTCACCGCCGCGTGTACATCAACGGCAATGAATGGTCTATTCGAAGTTGGGACCCATGATAATTAGGTACAGGCTCTACTAATTGGATACCGCCACTTGACATACGTATTTTGAGAACCAGCTCGCCCTTAATAAAAATGGAGCTGGCGTAAAAATTGTAAAGCAACTAGGAACTAAGGTTATTAATTCCCTACCTAGTCTTGTTGAAGTAGGTTTTTAAATTAAATGCTCTATAACATAAAAGTTAAGTGTTCTTTCGTGCTAATACAGCTTTTTTGTGTATAGTCAGCGTCATAGTTATTTTATTTAACGACCTGTTTGGTGTAGTGGTTAGAAACTCAGACTGCTATTCCAAAAGGTTGCGGGTTCGAATCCCGCTAGGGGCATATGTTTGTATGATGAATACGAGCATGTGTTCCTGAGTTATGGATGTTTTTCATTTATATATGTAATTATTTACAAAAAAAAGTGTACCTTTGTGTGTTTATCAACCATCTGGTATCCATAATACAAGCCTAGTTGTTTAGTGTGGAGCTAGATGGCGCTGTGTGTATGTGCAAAGATATTTATTTATTCATTATTATATTTAGAAGGTTATTTTTCATGATTAATGGCTATACCATATACTGTTCAATGAAGTTAGTACTTACTATTACGAAGCTTTTTTATGGACAACGGGTTATCGCTTAACTTCAGTCACATCTAATGTTAAGTGATGATAAGAGAGAGAACTCCCAATTTAATTACGGGACTGACTATCTTATCTCTAACAGCCGGAACATCTCAATGCTATCAACATAGCTGCTTGGCGGCAGACTTAGGCCCGTATATTGAGAACGGTTTATTAAAACCGTTCTCAAGATTGACGTGGCCTCAAGTTGACGCTTGAGAATCTGCTGCATAGTAACCCACATTAGAAAAAATGGTCTTGAGACTGAGACGCGATCTCAATCTCAAGAAAGATTTATTCATTATGGCCTTAGATAAGGTGATGGTAGCTGGCAAGGCGGAACTTGCTCCACCACCAACCAACGCGATTACTAAACATGTACCCCGCTGGGAATCGAACCCACAACTTTCGTTTTGTAAACCTAATGTGTATGTGTAACCAATGTAACATTGTACCAAGGATCAGTTAAATGAAGGTCTTTAAATATACGTCTATCTATGGACGTCGATTTAAGAGAACTGCCGGGTTAAATGAAAAAATGAATGAAACTTTTATGCGACATTTTTTTTAATTAATCGCCTCTGTGGCTCAATGTAAACAACATTGGGTTTACGATTCGGAGGTCGCGGGTTCGATCCCCAGCGGGGTGCATGTTTAAGTACGCGGTTTGATTGGTGGTAGGGCATTTTAAATGTCTGCCTGGCTAGCTACCACCATTTTATCTAAATCTGCCGCCAAGCAGCAATGTTAATAGCATTGTTGTGTTCGGGTTGTCAGAGATAAAATAGCCAGTCCCCCAAATGTGTTGGGGTTTCCGGGTCAGAACGCTTCCACCTTAGACCTCATCTTCACTTAACATCAGGTCAAGTACCAACTCGTTGTGCATAAAAAAAATAAAAATAAAAAGAACACTAAAATAATTATCGAAACACAATGTTTAGGACACTATATTGAAAATAAATAAATAAATTTTCACTACGAGATACAAACTTTGTTTACTATCTTAGTCCAAAATGGACATGCTACAAACTGTTAACAATATTTTGGATGGAGTACCTTTTGACATAGGCCTACTCATCAGCTGTCACTCTCCTCCAATGTGGTCAAACGGATATCATCTCCCTATCTTAGTTACGTCACTTTTTTCTTTTATCATTTTTAGATTTCATTTCCAGTCCTACATACAATTATCTACTGTATTTAGATAAGAGATACATTTTTAAATAAACATCCATGACGTGGGATAAGTCTTTAAATTCAAAGTCAAAAATGCTTTATTTTGTAGGTACACAGAGTACACTTAAAATGGTAAATTTTACATTTTTTAAGCTACTGCTTGTTCAAAATGCAATTTTCCCCTGAGAAGAACAAGCAAGAAACTCGAAGGGTTGCTCTTTTAAAATCAGGCTTTGATTTTACATAAAGGTTTTTATATTTCATTATTAATTGTGAAATAGACTGGCATGCGAACAATCTGATTATGTCCAGGGATGATTATCATTTAAATATTCTGATATTTTATAATATGCTTTGTTAATAAGTTTCTATTTTATAGTATCTTTAAATTTATTGAGAGGAAGATTTAGTATATCAACTCGTATTCATAATACGAGTATTTACCCCCGAGAGGGATTCGATATAACAGCAGTCGGTTTCGAAGCGCACTACCCATTGCCTTGGCCAATTTATCGACAATAATGACTTCAGTCTGCTTATAAGACTAACATATTAAAAAAATGAAGATCATCTCGGGCATTAATTACATTGGAATATGGATTTTGAGTTACCACGTTTTAGCTTAGCCATTCACTGTGTAGATTGAACCTGCGCTGATCCGTCGGCATCTACGTGATGTAATCACAAGTCGTTTGATTTCGGCCGTATATGCGAGAGAGCAAAGCTTTGATGTTCGGACGTAGGTGGTATAAACACATCCTTCAATATCTACGGAATCCAAACTGCACCTTCTATTAAAGCGGTTTAATCCGAATCTGATGTTGTTTCCATTCAAACACGTAGGTCTGTACCGGAAAATCTCATATCAGAGGGACATATAAGGGGATACTTCATAGGTACTGCCATTTCCTATCAATCTATTATATTTCCAATATATGTGGCTAAACACGTAATTTTAATTTTATTTTTAATTATTTACATTTGGTCCACGTACCACGGGTCACGTGGGCCGCATGCCGTGCGAGTTGTGGGCAAATGCGTCCACTATTTGGACTCCTACAACCGCCAGACGCAAACGGGGCAGACCGCGAAAAGGGTGGAGAGACGAGCTTGACAGTTTTGATAAGGGATGGTTTGTGCTCGCCAAGAACAGAAACGATTGGAAACAGATGAGGGAGGCCTTTGCCCAGCAGTGGGACACTATGGGCTCTTAATAATAATAAAAATAATTTACATTCAGTATGTAGAATGTTTTTGGGAAAAATAATCTACATCGTTTTGTGCCAGATACAGAGCTGTAGGATAAGTTCTTTGTGCATAGGGTATTTGAATTTTGTACTTATTTATTTATCGAAAAAGTTACAAAGATATACTGGTGTCACAAAAACATATATAGGCTCCACTGAAAACCAGCGTTGTCTTGACTTGTGTCTTGTCTTGTGCCTTGTTTTGGGTCTCGTCTTGTATCTCGTCTTGTGTCTTATCTTATATAGTCTTACTCCAGATTCCAGGCTGCCTCTTGTTAAATTTCAGTTGTGAAAAGGTAACAAATAGACAGACAGATAGACAGGTTTCGCTTTTATCATATTAGGATCAATAACTCAGCGCTACAGTACAAGCGCATTCCTGTAACACAAACGTCTCAAGACTTGATATTTGTCGAAATTCCAACAGCTTGTATTTTGCGTTCACTATATAAATGCAATGTCTATCCACCGAAAAAAAAATTGTTTGTGAACATTGTATTTATCAACATAATCGATATCGTTGATTGTAGCGGAATACAAAACTTTAGTTACAAAGTAAGAAAAAATGTTCCCCATTTGTAGCGGGTTCAAATAGAATAGAATAAATTATTTGCAATAATAAGGGTACAAGTAATATAGTTGATAAATGGTTGTAGTGTGTAAAAAAACCCTTAATCAGCCATATAAAATAGCATAGAATTATGTAATTAGCATTGTCTCTCGTTAAACAATAAAAATTGTAATTCCATACTTAGCATGTCCGTCGTTATACAATCAATGCCAATACAATATATTTTAATTAATCATTCTTGATTTATTAAAATATATATAATATAGTTGATAAAGTAGTGTAAATTGTACCACCTAAATCAACCATATATACCAGCATTAATTAAAAATTATAGAATTACATAAATAGGCTGTCCTTTATTTACAATCAATACTAATACGATGTCATTCACTCTTGATTAATTAAAACTTAAGAAATCATAATTTAGAGATTTATGTAGATACAAAAAAGTCCAATAACAATTTATAACATTCTAATTAAAATATGTACTATTAATTAATAATTGTGAATTTAATTCGTTATCCGCCTCCGTGGATCGATCAATGTAAACAACATGGGGTTTACGATTCGGAGGTCGCGGGTTCGATCCCCAGCGGGGTACATGTTTAAGTATTCGGCTTGGTTGGTGGTAGGGCATTTTACATGTCCGTCTGGCTAGCTACCACCATCTTATCTAAATCTGCCGACAAACAGCAATGTTAATAGCATTGTTGTGTTCCGGTTGTCAGAGATAAGATAGCCAGTCCCCCAAATGTGTTTGGGTTTCCGGGTCAGTACGCTTCCACCTTCGACCTCATCTTCACTTAACATCAGGTGTGATTGAGGTCAAGTACAAACCCGTTGTGCATAAAAAAAATATACAATGGAAATTATATTTAGTATACTAAATAACATTATTAAAGTTATGTTTAAAATATTCATCAATTGAATAAAAAGACATTTAACTAGTATTATAAATACGAAAGTTTGGATGTTTGTTTCACGGATTTGGATGCAATTTGGTATCTATATAAGTAGGTAGGTCCTACCCTGGAGTACAACATAGGATAGGATAGCTATTTTTATCCCGATAAAGTGTACCGATAAAGTACGCGATAAAGTTACTCCACGCAGGCGAAGTAGCCGGTGGAAAGCTAGTTGTACAATTAAAATTTAAAACAGTTACAAACACTGACGAAGGGTCGACAGAAACCGTCACCCGCTAATTAACGATCGATCTGAAATTTTAATTGGAGCGAGTGTTATTGACGTGGATAAAATGACAATTTATTGGTGTAAGCCTATTGGAATTTAGCATTGGGTCTTTACCTATGAAATTGGAGTTTTTTTTCTTCGTTAATCATATGTACCTGCGATTTTAAAAGCTATGTCCAAATTTGTTTTTTATTTGGAAACTGGAATATTATTTCAAGGTTTCACATGAAATATTTGTTAATTTCTGGGCTAAATCGATAATAAAAAAAATAATTGAACAGAGCTCTTTTCATGTGCTTCCCTAAATCAATAAAGCGGTTACTTTTAAAAATTAACGCTGCCAATGTTATCCGATAATACACACAAAGTTTAGCTAAATTTGGATTAGCTGTTCCCAAGAAAAAATAAAAAATGTTTGTAGGAGAAAACAGTCTTAATGAAATTCTTCATACAAAACACCAATTTCATAGGTAAGGACCTAATTTTAACTAGGCTTCCGCCGTGGCTCCATCCTCACGACATCAGTTTATTTTATCATGGGAATTAACACCAAAACCATCTTCAACTTGCACTTCTCAGTGGCGATAGGCTCATCCCCTATAGCGTGCTTTCACCTGGGACCTCATCTTCACTTAACATCAGGTGTGATTGAGGTCAAGTACCAACCGGTTGTGCAATAAAAAAAATCACAATTTTGTAGGTGTTAGATATATTCTTTATTGCAAAAGAAATAAAACAGATTACAGTCTTAGTCTTACTAGCTTTCCGCCCGCGGCTTCGCCTGCATTCAATGACCGCGAAAATTTGTTTACCCCGCGGGAGCTACTCACTTTATCGGGATAAAAAAATCCTATGTTTCAATCCAGGGTATGATCTACCTATATACCAAACTTCATTCAAATCCGTTCATCCGTTTCGCCGTGATTGAGTAACAAACAAACAAACAAACAAACAAACAAAACAAACAAAAAATAAAAAAAAAACAACCAAACTTTTACATTTATAATATTAGTTAGATTGGTTAGAGAACTAAATACATATAAATTCAACACATATATTTATACATAAATTAAAACATAAATATCTAATCGATCTCTCTCTTTAACCGTCTCCGTGGCTCAATATAATCAACATAGGGTTTACGAATCGGAGGTCGCAGGTTCGATCCCCAGTAGGGTACATTTTTAGTACTCGGTTACCATTTTTTATCTAAGTCTGCCGGTAAACATAAGATAGCCAGTCCGCCAAATGAGACGGGGTTTCCGGCTACGCTTCCGCCATCGGCCTCATCGTCATTTAAGATCAGGTGTGATTGAGGTCAAGTGCTAACCCGTTGTGCATAAAAAAAAACCAACCAACCAATGATTGAGAAAGATAGTGCTTGTTGTAAATATGTATAATCAGCTAAAATTTCAGCTTTACAGTCTGAGTAAAATAACTGTGACATACATTTCGACAGACCTACAAACAGACAATCGCAAAACTATATGATTTCTAGATTGACTACGGAACCCTAATAAGTACAATCCAAACCTACGTAGCCTAAACACGTCAACTACTCCTTAAGTAAAAAAGGTAAATAGCTATTCATATTTGGCATTCCTTAACTTATGGCATATCTCTGAATCTTACACATGCAAGCTTAAACACAAATGTTGCCATATATTAGCAGTGAGTAATTGCCGGCTTAGCGACACAGAGGTCCTACCAGCCATCAAGTTGGTACACCGCAAATGTGGGCACATACGTTCCTCGAGCCCCTCACTAAACTTCCCCTAAAAAGGTTAGGGGCAACTAATTAGAGTCAACGACACTATCAACAATAGTTTGATATTCAATTTCGGTGTTTTCTTTTAAATCGGTATTATATACTGATTAAGAGGGTTTATTACGTCTTAAACGGTGTGAAGGAAAACATCGTGAGGAAACCTGCATGCCTTGGAAATAAAAATTCTAAGGCGTGTAAAGTCCCCAACCAGCATTGGGCCAGCGTGGTGGACTATGGCCCATACTCCCCATTATACGAGGGAAGGTCTATATCTCAGCAGTGGGATGTTTACGGGCTGACGATGGTGATGATGATTCACTCACTTCAATTGCATCGATGTTTACTATAAATTTTCTAAAAATAGATTACTGAGTCGTGATATTTGCCCTCGGTAAAATTTTTCATTAATAAAAATTATAGATTAGGTAATTGTGTACACATTCACTCAACTCATACACACACACACACACACACACACACACACACTCGCACATACTACTCTATACATTTTCTCTCTTCCTTACACCCACAAACACAACAATTTGATGTCTCGATAGATAAGGTAACAAAATAAACTATGTATAAACTTACTGAGATCTATTTTGGCTTCTAAATGTAAAACTTATATTTTATATTTGTAATTATGGCTGTGAATTCAAATAAATCATTAAATTAAATTAAATAAAGAAGTTATTGATCGATGTTTTTGATAATCTTAAGTATATTCTCCGACGACGCAATGAAATTCACTGTGGTAATTTTAATCAAATAATGTATTATTACTAAATCCCTATACTAAACGTAAAGTAAGCTACCGATTTGTTAGAAAACATTTCTATTCTCTCACTGACAGGTACTCTATCCATATGCAAAAAATTACGAACTTTAAATATACGAAGTAAAAATCGTTCGCTTACTTGACTATCAACCAGTATACACAATATTCATAATACAATACTCTTGACATCATCCTGATCTTAACATTGTATTATATTCGTCAAGCCTCGCTAAGGAAACATTTACTTCACACGACGCAATTATACTACAAGTAAGTACTCGTGCAGAACTCTAAGACAGACAAGAGATCCACTACCCCTGTTACCACATACACCTACTTTAGCGGTTGGTTGCCTAGTCTGCGAGCGCATTACGCAAACACCACTGCAGCTCGTTATTGGCTGGGTTGTAACAAGATTGAATCAGCCTTTACAAACAGGATGGAACTCCGAGTGGGTCCGATGTGTGATTCTTTTGATGCATTTGGACGTCTGGATACGATCTTGTGTTGTAAACCATAAGTGCTTGCACTATGCTGCTGTTTACGAGTGTCCATTCAAAAAATACATAATACATCAATTCTTACTTTGTTCGAGAACCAGGGACTTCGGTGATACTTCTGTAAAGGAAAGGAAGACTAATTCCGAAAGGTTATGTTCATGAAGTGCCTATTTTCAAGTGATTTAATAACAAAATGTTGAATTAAGTATTAATTTGTAAATATTTTTTCATTTCGATTAATATTTAGTTTTCTGCAGGCCGCTTCCAGTCGGACGCTCTACAAATGACAACATACAAATGATGATACAGTTCTTCTGTATATCTATTTTATCTGCTAAAAGAAGCTGCTTTATAATATATAAAAATATATATCTCGAATAAAGTATGTTTTTGAACTATTGAGATGAATTGAATTTACTTTTGAATCGTTGAAGTGAAAGTTTTCATTTCATTTCAAGATGTTTTAAAATAAAATTTAACTAAGTATTTTATGCTTTTTTTAGCTACCACGTTTTCAGTATTTTATTGTTTGTTTGTTTGTAAACGCTTCATTGTACAAAAAGGTGATACATTAATTTTATATAGATACATAGTCTGAGTACAACGGCAGCCTTATCCCATAGATTATATTTTCGTTAACGTTGAACATCTTGCATTCATCATGAATTATTGAAAGTTTTTACTTAACATTTCTTTTACCACCTTTGTTGCTAAATCTAGGTCATGGTTTAGATTCCCCTTATGGTGAATATGTTTGGAACTCGGTTGGGTTCGTGGTAGGGCTCTTCTAGGGTTCCATTATCCTACCCTAAAACATACCTAGGTCTACAGCTTTATAATCCTGGGAAACGTTCAAAATTAATGATTAAAGAGATACGGCTGCTCCCACCCACACTTAATGCCGCACTGACCCATGATCACAACCCATAGGTTTCCGTTTGCCTGCAATATTGAATTTTGGTACGAAAGAATCTCATTGCAACTTACATGTATATACGAGTAGGTACGTCATATACATAACGTCACGACCTCAAGCCATTTGAGGTCTGGTCAGAGATATCCCAAACATTAGCGTTTGGGTGTTTTTATACATTGACACTTGCTTGAAACAATATCCACGGTTCATCTCTCGAAATACACAGAACAGTACACGTGGTATCGATGTTTTTTTTTCGGGGTCAAGTCCCATAGGTATAAAAGTATTTTTTATACGTGCCGAAAGCACACATCACTAAAGACAAAACTTAATAATGGATAAAAATAGTCGTAGATTTCTAAAGGAACTCGTGACCAAGATCAATTTCGTATTCTGTAATCTCTTTACTAATTAGCTAGCAGTCACAATTATGTCCATTGCTATTAATTACTTAGGTTATTCTTCTATCGAGATATTTTTTTCAGCAATACGGGGTAGAACTAAAGTTCTAAAGCTAGTAAAGGTAAACCTGTAGCTGTTCGGCGGCAGACTTAGATAAAATTGTGGTAGCTAGCCAGGTGGACATTTCAAATGCCCTACCACCAACCTAACCGAGTATTAAACATGTAACTCACTGGGGATCGAACACTGCTTTACATCGAGCCACGGAGGAGTTTCTCTACTTTGATTAGAACAACTCACAGATTAAAATGTATCATTGTTATTTTCGCTCTAACTCATGTCGTTAATCGTTGAACTGAAATACTAATGGGCTAAGACCAAATAACTGTCTAACCACAAACTTTGTGTGTGTTAGTTCTTAGTCACTTGTAATTTGGCCTGCTTTGGATGCGGGTTCTAGCCGTTTTCTTGTTTGCACAAACTTTCATGTCACTAAGTTCCAAACTCTGGCTAACGGTGCCCGCTTGAGCAATAAATTATTGGAACTAACTAAACACAAACAATATGACAATGGAATTGTGACGTATTTCGCCATAAATTAGCTTGGCTAAATAATATTTTATTTGTTACACACATTCACACTCGTCCAGTGTGGTTTCGGTACTCAAATAGGATAGAACCAACCCGTATCATTCCGTGGGAGTAGTAAATGGCGACTAAGGGACTTTCCGCCGAAAAACATCCATAGATCTGCACGTTTCAACGGCGATGTGCTCACCACCTGTCACGTGTGCATTTCTGTCATTTCGTAAGGTGAACCGTGGATGTTGTTTCAATCATTAAAATTTTACAAAAAAAATGTATTTGTGTAGTTTATCGACCATTTGGTATCCATAATATAAGCCAAATTGCTTAGTGTGGAACTAGATATATGTATACAAACAAACAAATTTTTAGCTATCGAACGCATTTACATGGCCTGTTATAACCGTTGGGGCATAACAGTTTTAAATTGCAGACCAATGCACTGGCAAGCACAGTCTGGGCCGTCCACACATAAGGCGAACACAGATGATGTGATTTAGGTCTCAGGGAAGCGCTGGATGCAGGCCGCTTCCAACCGATGGCTCTGGATATCTATGTGGGGAGGCAACAGCAGACGTGCTGTAGCTGGTATCATGATGATCCGCCTTCGACTTCCCCTGCGCAGAATAACTTTAAATATTTAATTTGTTTATCCCGCGGAAACTACTCACTTTGTCGGGATAAAAATATTCTATGTTAAAATCCAGGATATATTCTACCTATATACCAAACTTCATCCAATTCTCATCTGTTTCGCCGTGATTAAGCAAGAAACAAACAAATAAACATTCTCATTTATAATATTAGTTAGATTAGATATAGGTAATTATTATATTTTGGATTAAAGCTTATACTCGTAGCTACATATATCTATCATACCATATGTCATATATATCGCGCTAAGCTTTAGCGTGTTTACCGTATTCGCGAGTGTTTTATTACTTAGAATAAGCTTCATTCTTTTCTAATAAATCACTAAGCATTTCTCGCTTTTGATAAACTACGAGTTGCTAGGGCGAGAAAATATCTTTTCTCTTAACAACGTGGCAAAACGGAAGCGGCAGAACGTCGGATATCGAGTGCTGTAGCTTTTATTTATTTTAACATCTCGTCTCTTACATCCGTTTGTTACGGATCTGCCGATAGTCTTTAATATATAGCCTGACTATTGCAGATTATGAAGACAAATAATATGTTTACGAAACAAAATCGTTGATATTACAAAATAAATAATAGTTTAGTTATTTATAGTCTTAGATAGCGAATGACGTTACAGAAAGTATTTCATAACTAGGTACGCCAAATCTATGTATTCATTTGTTCAGGAGAGACAAGCAGTACCTAAGTATTATTTTAACTATCTCCTAGCTAATATCGCTATTATTGTCGTAGTACACAAAACTGCTGGTTTTCACTTCTAGTAATTGTATGATCATCTTTAAGCATCAAATTTTGGCTAGGTTAGGCAAATGTTAAATAGGCAATAGGTATCACAATAATAATAATAATAATAATAAATATCCTCGACATACATACAACGCCATCTAGTTCCACTTTAAGCAACTATAGACTTGTGTTGTGGATACCAGATGGTTGATATACTACATAAATACATTTTTTTTGTAAATAAATACTTATTATAAATGAAAACATCCCCTTACAAAGTCACGGGAAAACGCTGGACGCAGATCGCTTCCAACCGGTCGCTCTGGAATAATATGGGGGAGGTCTATGTTCAGCAGTGGATCTGCTGTGGCTGATATGATGATGATGAATCACTCATCAGTCATCACCCAACAAATCTCGTCATTGCTATTGTGGTTACTCAGCCTATCCCGCTTCCACACTCCTTTCTCTGTAACTTCTATAAGCTATGACCAACAGGGATAATTAATACGTAATCTACTGAAGGTAGACGTCTCTAACTATTTTGGACGTCAGTTTTTGTGTTGTAGGAGAGTTAGACGCTTTCCACATATACTTGAGGAATAAACGTTATCATGCGCCGCGCTCTTACACCTGCTGGGTCCCGCCATCTTGGAATATTAGGTTCCAACTGGAATATTAGGACTAGTATGGGTGGACGAAAACGGCTCGATGGTATGACACCTGGGCCGGTCGGTATGGGACGCAACTTGCATAGATACCTTTGAGTCGTCATATTTCAAAATGTTAAGACCGGTTCCGCTGCCTCCTCAGCACAAGCATCAAGCAACGCAAAGAGGCAGGTCTCAGTGGAGAACATCCATTTGCGCCACTCGGCTTAGAACCAGGAGTTCATATTTTTTTTGCACAATCAGAGAAAAAGAAACTGCATCAATATCAGCTCAACCTTTCCTGACATAACTAGTAACATACACACACACACAAACGCACGCACGCACGCACGCACGCACACACACACACACGAAAATATACATCACTTACCGCAAAAGAATGAATACTTGCTTCGCTCCATCATCTGATTTAAGAGCCATGCTCTTGTCGGTGGAGATTTTTCCATATCTCTCTGCTCTCCGCCTTCCTCTTGACCTCCTGATACGACACGACGTTCAACTTCTCTTTTATTTGCTGCATGTAGCTTATTCTCGGTCTTCCTCTTTTTCTTTTCCCTTCTATTCTTCCTTCTATTATAGTTTTGATGAAATCATCGTGTCGTATAAGGTGTCCCAGCATTTTCCCTCTTCTATTCTCAATTACTTGCAACAATTTCCTTTTTTCCTTTACTATATTTAAAACCTCTTCGTTCGTTTTCGCTCCGTCATGGATAAATTTAAATAGGTAGATAGATAGCTAGATACATAAAGCATTCATTTGTTTCTCCAGTCACACACACACATTATCATAACGTATTACAGGCTTACTGTTAAAGTATGTATGCTGCAGCAGCACAAAAGGGCAAATTAATGTTTAAATAAAATTTGTACTATGTATTAACTTTCAAAAATAGTTGGAAATAATGCCTCATTTGCTAATAAACAGACTCAATGAAACTAGACTCCTTCATGACAGAAAACTAATAGGATTTCATCTAATGCGAGACAACAGAGCTTGCAACTGTTGGCGCTAAGTGACATCCATCGAGGTGTCAATTAGGCCGGCCTTACCCCCACTAGTCGTCGTGTGCTGCGTGGCTTAGGAGGCGTTACTACACGACTAATTAGTGAACTCGGCTGTTATAATGAATCTATATATGTAGGTACGTTGACCCCATATCAGACCTAACACTTCAACCTTTGGTTCGTCTGCGTCTTGTATGTGCTCATTTTAGTAAGGCAGCCCAGCTTATACTGGCAATGTTATTGACTTGCGGTCGACTGTACCGTGCAAGTTTAAGTACTTACGTGGAATTTTATTACATTTGTATGTATGCTCAATCACGGCGAAACAGCTGAACGGATTTGGATGAAATTTAGTGTATAGGTAGAATATACCCTGGATTAATATATAAGATTTATTATTATTTTTATCCCGATAAAGCTTCCCGTGGGATACACAAATTAAACATATGTGCGATAAAGCTATTCCATGCAGGCGAAGCCGCGGGCCGAAAGCTAGTTTATAATATTAGTTACATTACCTAACGAGACAAGTCTATACTGGTGGATTGGTTATACTATAAACAAATCAAACATATAAATATAGGGTGTTTGAGCTTTTGCCTGTTAACGCTGCTTACATTAAAAACTTGTCACTGCGCCGGGGGCCTCGATTCAACAAAACTTCTTAAATTATACCTCTGGCCCACGATAATTTCCTTTCTAATGCCGAAGTTGGGAACACTTCAAAAAGTTTTCGAAGCGAGAAATTCCTTTTTACTTATTAAACCTAGTAGAAAATAGAATTTATGGCATTATCTTTTGTTAGGTTAATGATACGAAAAAAATTGTGTAATTAGTTCCGAATCATCTTTCAATCAGTCTGTCATTCTGAGCGCCTTATTCTGGTCTAGCTCTAGCGATCGGTAAAAATAATAACACGTGACATACGACCCAAATCGGGTGGTCAGTGTTACCCCAAACATTAATTGCATGAGTGTTCCAAAGAGTTCAATGTTAATACAGAAATGCACACGTGGCAGGGGGTGAGCCCATTGACGTTAAAACATGCAAATCTATAGATGTTTTTGATGGAAATTCCCTTAGTCGCCTTTTACGACAACCACGAAAAGATTAATGTTCATTCTATTCTTTTTACGTGCCGAAACCACACAACATTTAAAAATAATTAATTTTCTTTATCAATACCAATAATTGACTGTCGTATACAGACTACACTATGAAGTATCCAAATGATACTGCACAATAATTAAGCAATGTTAATTAATTACATCCCTACTCATGGCTAAATTAGATGTCACTGATAGATAATTAATATCCAAATCAAATAGTTCATCAGGCTAGTTACTATACAGGGTGAATTTGAATTCATGTAATTTCCACCAACTGTGGTGACGCCACTCTTAATAACGAACAACTTGCGCCAAGGAACCATAGTCGCATTGGATCAAAAAATTTCGATTACCCATACAAAGTAAACCATCCTGAAACCACCTTTAGTATGGAACAATTTTCGGCTGAATTCGGCTATGGTTCCTGGTGGAAAGTTGTTTGTAATCAGGAGTGGAGTAAACAGGAATTGCACGAATTAAATTTCACCCTGTATAATATATACGAAATATATAACGCAGCCCTCAATGCTGCATGGGTGACCCCATGACCCATCAGTTAGTCATCTTTTGACCTAAGTACTCGTATAAACGGTGCAGTTTTAATGAGAGAAACGTTGAGCACTTTTTTTTAATCTTGCCTTAGCCCGGTTACCGAATGCCCTTCACCGTTAAAACCTGCAAATCTATAGAGTTTTTAATGGGAAGTCGCTTAGTCCCCTTTTACAACTTCCACGGGGTCTAATCCTTTATTTCTTTTTCTGATAATACAACTATAATCAAAGCGTGATTAGTATGGCTTTCTATGAGAGGATTTGCCGTATTCTTCAGGGTGAGCAGGCTGCTCTCTATCAATGATAATCAATCAATGCTGTTAAGCTTACAATGAATCACATCGCTCATAATACCCATGAAAATGAGTACTTATATTGTATATGTCGGGGAAACGCGGGCGTTGCTAGCGACTGGGACTGGGCCAGTCGCTAGCAACGACAACTAAATTGCGATATTATATCAAGTCAATACAAGCGAATAGAATATCAGAATGACCCTAGGATTTAATAGAACTGATGGAACATAGGCCCAATAACCGTAAATTTTTAAAGTGGCAATTGCAGACCACTTACCTCCACATTAATCTTAATATTAAATTTAGATCATGGAACTCGAGATGCTTACCGGTGAAGAGTAAACATACGTATGCCCCTCATGCTATCCACTTGGCCCTCGCATAAAATCTAAGGGATTCGGCCGGAGTAGTCCACAATTCCTCCTACTCAAATTCCATGACCAACTTCTTATTAAGTAACGACTCACCGGATTATTCCAAGCGTCGGTGATAATGGTAACAGTCACTTACCGTCGTTGATGTGCTTAGTGGTGATCCATCTCCTTTGACGGCTGGTAGTAAAGTGTTTATATCCCTTATCCCTATTATATCCCTTTTCGATATCCAGACCTAATATTACTGTAAACGTCGTGACCACGCCATTTCCAGTGATAGCAGCAAGCAGCAACAAAATAGTCATACGACAGTCCTAATTTTAAATTCCGTCGCTAACTTATCGCTATCCGTTGCATATACGAGTACATATAAAACCTGCAGAGGCGTTGTGCATAAATAAGTATGAATTATGTGACACATCGCGTCGACATGGTATGGTAGATTACTCTATGGTTGTATGGTATATGGTAGTAGTATCATGCATCTTCAATCGTTTTAATATGCATTTATTTGATATAAAATGTAAAGATATTAAGGTTGTGGATTGTTTACTATTGTTGCGGAAATATTTCTAGATGTATTTGTATTCATGCAACCTTCCGTGAAGGCGTAGGCATACTCTGGTCATTTATTCTATACCGGTAGTAAATGAATACTATAAAACACAATACGATCATGAAGTTAAAGAATTCACGAAAGAGAAAATATAGCTGGCACAATTTTACATATGGCGTTTTGATATGTCTATAAAAGAAGCCTGGAGCAGGCATAAACACAAGATAAGTTTCCAGCTGTTGTTTACAGTACACCTGGGAAATTAATTACAACATAAATAGCATTTCACCAAGCCCCGCCGCTTCTAAAGAATGTAAACTTTACTTTAGAGAATTGTTGAACAGAGCAGCTACATGAAAATATTTGCTATGTTGAAACTATTTTAAATATTAACTTTACGTAATTTTCTGAAAGAACCATTGTTGATATTCTCAAGTTTTTGAAATAATATTGTTATATAGCTATCTAGTAAATGAAAGCTTTGTTTCGCGCTAATTTGTAGGTGTTGATTCATTGAGCACTGGAATATGGTTAGGCAACATTCCTTTTAATCACCTCCGTTGAACACAAAGTTGAACTTAGGCTAAAGGGGCACATTTTGGTAGTGGACGAGCATATGTTTGGGAAGCATTAACATTGCCAAGTTCGCGTCGTTTATGCCTTCACATTGTCTTCAGTGTCAAGTAGCGTAGCTTTCTATTAGTGGTATAAATTTCAGAAAAGGATCAGTAATTGCCAACCAAAGATTATTTATACCCAATAACTTTGCCTCTTTAATACCTAAATATACACGGAGAAGTGCAGACAAATGGTTTCGCACCAGTTAATCCATATACTAAAAGACTTTTACTCGATTAAAATTATGTGTGTCGTGGTTGACATGTTTTTCTTTTAAATATTGGCTGCGAAAGGGTTAGTCTACGTATAATAACCCTCTCGCTGTCATTCCACTTTATTTCAAGTTAAATAAGTTAAAGTCCTTCCATTTTATTGCCACCTTAATACTTGTTAATGTGGAAGCGCTTTTAAAATTTGGCTCTCTGCCACAATAATTTCTCCACGAAGAATGTGTATGGATTCAATACTTAACCAAATTATCTCAGGATTTATTTAAATGTTTGAAATTTTCAAAGTAATAAATTGGGTTTTGGTCTTTGTTTTTTTCAAAATCATGTTATTTTTAACGCTAGTAGAGGCTGCTTTGTTATGCGAAAGTTCACAGCGACACGGAAGGCCGTATTTTTGTAATCCGGCATTATTATTGCAGACTATTTCTGTCATCATTATATCTGTCTACCATTAAATCGCGACAAAATTCCTCGAAACCAGCTTGATGCCGAACTGATTTCCGGGCTTTTAAACCAATTGAGAACATTTCTAAATCTGCCGCCATGAAAACTCGAACGTTATCAAACTGGGAGCGAGATGCTCATAAATTCGGAGAGGCCTTTTTGCTGTAATGCCTTTCATATTTCTCCCGAAGCACACTGCGGGTGCCGCTCAAATAAATTACTGCCATCAATAAAAATCTCAGCGAGGAGATCCTATGACTTATTTAATTTATATTCCATCAGAGCCATATTTATCAAACATCGACGCTCTTTGAAAGATGTTCCGATTTTGAACTGTCGAAATGGTTTTTATCGCTTCTGATGGAGAACGTTGTCGATAAAAATGGTAATACTATAAATTTATTATAAGTAACCGATATTCTTATTCCATTCTTCGGGGATAAATTATGATAATATGATAAGTTTACTAAAATAGGTACCTCTTTTAATGAGATGATGTAAAAACGTGTTTGGCACCTGTGACTATTACAGGTTGACAACTCCTTTTCATGGACTGTTTTTGAGTTCGATTATGTTTATGTTTTAAATATAATTGTTAATATCTTTGCCATTTCAATGTGTATATTACTTCAATCAATCAATCAATCATATACTCTTTATTGTAGAATCAAAAGTAATAACGTATATAAATTATAATGACATGGCACATTTAGGCGGCATTTTTGCTAAGTTAAATTATCTAACTTAATATAGTTGTTTTTATGCACAACGGGTTAGCACTTGACCTCAATCACACCTGATGTTAAGTGAAGATGAGGCCGAAGGTGGAAGCGTACTGACCCGGAAACCCCATCTTATTTAGAAGCACTCGTGGCGCAGTCGCATTCGTTTTCGATTAGCAAAGTTAAGCAATGTTTGACGCGGTCACTCCTTGGATTACTAGTGGTATTTTAATTCGAGTGTTTGCGTACTTCGGAGGGGGCGTTAAATAGTAAATAAAATCTACAGGGGCGGCTTAAAAAATACTGACTGTCAGGTGGCCACTTAGTCTGACACAAATCCACCAATTCGGACTGGGCCCTCGTGGTGGATTATGGCCCATATCTTCTCCCAGTGAGAAGAGGCTGTGCCCCAACTGTGGTGGTAAGGCATTCTGTAATGATATTGATTATGAATTTTTATTATGATTATGATTGATAATGAAGATTTTATTTATATTCAATAACAATAAATTATTTAAAACCCAAAAATTTATTAATTATATATTTTATATTTTGCGGCCGCCATTTACACTATAAAATTCTTTTCATACTCTAGGAACCAAGACGAATCTAACGACATCTTACACTACAAAATCGGTTAAGCCGTTAGGTTACAGGAGTTAATATAGAAATCTACATACATACTTCAATACATACACCACCATAATACTTTACCCTCCTTTCTGGAGCAGTCGGGTAAAAAAGAGAAAAGAACAAAAATCTGGTATGTGACTATTTTAAATAAATAAAATAAATATTTCGGACACTTACACCAATCATCTAGTCCCAAACTAATCAAAGCTTGTGCTATGGATACTAAATAAAGGATAAACATACATAAATATTTATATAAACATCCAAGAGTCGGGAATAAGTGTTCGTATTCATCACACAAACATTTACCCCTCGCGGGATTCGAACCCACAACCGTTGTTTTCGCTGACAGGGTCACTATCCACTACACCAATCGGTCGTCATTTCCTACTATTGATTTTCCTATTGCGCAGGTGGTGGTACTTAGGACATACAGACTGACAGTGAAACAACATCAGCCCAATTAAGACCGAACTGCCGACTTTTGCAAGCGACAGAAATATATTAAAGGATGTTGCTTGTAATTATTTCCGTTACGAGATTGGCTACAATACTGGAATACCGTATGGAATTAGATTTTCTGTAGTTATTATATTACTATTTACCTATTATATATTTACTTCTTACTTATTAAAAATGCCTAGTTTTTAAACCGTGTTAGCGTCGACATGTAACGACAGATTGACAACAAAAAGCAAAGCAAAATCGAAATTATCAGGCCGTCAACGCTGACATGTCTTGAACGACAATTTTTGAAAATCGCAATTTTAATCGTAATAAATACTTAAAGCATAGCGGTTTCGATTTATTTATTTATTTTTATTTATTAGGGACAAAAAACAGTTTTGGAATGTGTATAGCTTACAAGATTATTAACAAACTAGTATAGATGATTGCAAAACAGCAGCCATATCCACAAATTTCTAACACCTCAGGAATAAGTACAAAACTAAAGGAATAACTAAACTAAAATAAACAACGCAGTCTGACTGTTATATACATGAAGTATCAGATGTGGTCGAAGAATCTACAGTTTAAATATAAGGAATATAATATGTAGAAATAGTTGATGACAGCATAATGTAGATGATACCAATTTAGAATTTATTAAAGTATTGTAATTTGAATACCACTGTTATTATAAGTCCAATAATATTTTTTTAGAACTTCTTTGTTGAGTTGTGACTTTTGCCTCGGGGAGAAATTTTTCAAAAATATAAAGAAGGTTTTTGATAATAAATAAATGCCATCTACTTAGTTCCACACTAAGCTACCGGGCTGTATTATGGATACCAGATGGTATATAGATAAACTACTTAGACAAATACTTTTTTATTTTGTAAATAGATACATATTTAATGAAAAACATCCATAACTCAGGGTAGGTACATATGTCCGTATTCATCATACAAACATATACCCCAAGCGGGATTTAAAAAAAATTGGTGTAGTGGTTAACCACTACACCAAATAGGTGGCATTGATCGTTCAACATTATGCGTTTTACAACTATTTAGTTGAAGATCTATTAAAAAACATGTTTATTCTATCACTGAATGGAAACCTACTCGTGTGAAAAAAATTAAAAATTTTAAGGTTTACGGAAGTAAAAATGGGTCGCTTATAAAAATTCTAAAATTTTTTTTGTATTTGTTTACGGTATATTGAAGTATACTATACCCCTTTTAGGATGTGCAGTATATGAGTGCAGTGCAGTATATGAGATCCCACACTGTATATATATATGTGTGGTTTTGACACGTATAAGGATAGAACCAACCCATCTTTTCCCGCGGGTGTCGTAAAAGCCGACTATGGGATTTTCCACTAAAACACTTCTAAAGATTTGCACGTTTTAACGGCGATGGGCTCACCCCTTGTTACGTATATATGTATATTTATAAAGGTGAAATGTGCATGCTTTTCAAACAGTAAATTCGTAATGTTCGGTACACCTAATTAATATTTGGGATATCTCTGATTCGGAATAAAGGTCGTGACGTTAATTAAGTATGTATAAAAATCGACTATCAGTAAGATCCATAATTGAAATAAGTGCTTGAAGTTCGAAGTTTATATATTACTAACTTTCAGTCCGCGGCTTCGCTTGCATGGAATAATTTTATCGCCAAAATTTGTTTATCCCGCGGGAACTAATCACTTTATCGGGATCAAAAATATCCTATGTTTTAATTAAGGGTATATTCTACATATATAACAATTTTCATCCATATCCGTTCATCCGTTTCGCCGTGATTGAGCAACAAACAAACATCCAAACTTTCGCATTTATAATATTAGTTAGATTAGTTAGATATACTAATATAGTTATGTGGGAAATTTTCTTTTAAATTAAGTTACTAAACTTAAAATTAAGTAATAAATTAATACCTACTTAGACGTGCAACCCGTCGAGTTAAAAAGCCTTTAAACGAACTAACGATACAAATGGATCCCTTTGATTCGGATCCGAGCCCTTTGTTTATATTATATCGAATCAGGCTGACTGCGAATCGAATTCAGGATACGAATTCAGTTACACTCAGGCTAATTGTAAAGTCAAGGAGAATAAATTACACATATTATTGAGATTCTTGCGAACGATCTCAAAATTCATGTCAACTGCTTCATTTTTCTGCTTGATATCCCTGTCCCATAATATGTACCTACATTAAATGAAATAGGACAATAATAATATTTCAAATCGGAAGAACACAAACGGTAATGTACAATATGTCGTTATCACAATAACGTTATAGATGCTGTTTCAATAAAGACAATAGATTATAATAACGACGTTTTTTGTTGTCTTATTTACTAATGTACAGATTTTAGGTATCAGTGCACATAGAATTTTATAAATATTTACAAAAACGAAATAAATTAATACACATTTACAATAAAAAAATTGTCCCAGATCTTGTTGAATTAGAAGAATGCCTAAGCACTAAGTATCTATGAAATATAAAAATAGGGGGATTATGCGCACAGATATCGTTTTTACTGTATGCTATGAAATGTAATGTGCAGGTACCCAATAGATTTGTCTGGCATGAAGGATATCTAATCATCTGCATTCTCGGACCTTTGTGAGGGATGCGGTATTGGTCGCTTTATGTATCTTGTGATGGATACTATCTATCCCTTTGTGGCTACTGACGGCCACTAATGACTTCGATAATATCGACAGCTTATATGTAATGGTATCTAATGGGGAAAAGGGCATATCTAATCTTTATTTATTTATAAAGGGATTTATTCCTAATAAAGATAATTAATAATATAATTGTTTAATGACGTGTCTTCTAAAAAAAAACTTACAAACGGCCGAATTGAGAACCTCCTCCTTTTTGAATTCGGTTAAAAATGTCAATGGATCACCATGAAATAATTTCTAGTGGGTGGGTGAACTTTCATGTATTGGCATTCCTTTATGTATTAACCTCTAAGTAGCTTCAATAAATGATCGAGTTCCTAAGAACCTAAGAAATCAGCACTCTAAGAGAACCAGGTAAGTAGATTTCTGCTAGTATTTGCTAAACTATGCTGAGACGACGCCATTCGAGGAAACTAGATAGTGTGGCATACTATATGAAATAGCATTAAAAGATGTTGATTTTTTGATGTCGGGCACCACATCGAATTTTAACTTGCAATACTTTGCATTTTCTTCTAAGGCATAAATGTTTGTCCACGTTGTTTTTAGAAAAACCAATGATAATCTGTGGATAACAATGTATTCAGTGTGCAACTGATAGATATACAATACCGGTCACTTGGTTTGGAATTTCTTAAAGCCCATATTCGGTAGTGGACTACGATAGGTATCTCAACCTATGTCGATAAAATTCCTACCAATTGACCCCATCTTCAAACACGGGTTTGAAAGTTCGGTCGCCTTATACAGGAATCGTGCATGACTTCGTAGAATTGTGTCATATGCAAATTAGGTATATCTCTACTGAAATATTCACATAGGTAAGAGCTAAAGGGTATTGAACTCTGAGTTGAAGGGGCCTCATCATCATATCAGCCACAGGACACTGAAAATTTCCACAGATTTCTATAGGAAAATGTGGAAGTTTTTGACACCTTCGTCCAATGACGAGCAGTAGCGTTACTGGCCTAAGATGTCAAAGTTTATGAGCGCCAACCCGATGCAAGAAGGGAACTCAATATTCAATTTTAACTGACAGATAGGTACACTATGATTGACATAGTGCAATAAAAATAAAAATCCTTTTATGAGCTTATGGACATAAGACTATCCCGATGTGGAATTGGTATTAGCAAAATTAAGCATGGGGCAATAGATTGTTAGAAGTTTCACACAAATGAGTTCGCTACCCATCAATGGTCTATCACCGGGTAAATATAACTTAGTCGTATTATTTTCACCGTCATACGAGTAAACCACATTGCACAGTTAATAGGTAACGGAATCAAAATGTAGCACACAGTAGCAGTCTGCGCACTGCTAATAAACACAATGTCGCGTAAATTATATTACCTACATCTTGAAGATTTAGCATGTGAGAACGCGGTCTCGTTTTATCTCACGTAGCCGTAAGGGAAGGCTCTAAATCCGGATTAATTAATTTCCAACTGTGGAAGTGCGCTGAGAATTCGACCGGGTCGATGATGAATCCATGCGGTTTGTATCCTTCCTAAATTATACATGATAATAATGTTGAACATTCGTATTGTGTACACGGGACATGAGCAAATAGGGTTTAGAGATGTGGAAATTGTTATTGTAACATTCCGAAATAGACTTACTTGTATTGATATCGACAGCAGCGCATACCTACTATTTGTATTGATTTTTATGGGAGAACTGGCTATAATCGCTATAATTTCCTAAAGTGTGTTGATCCTATATAAAATGTGGCTTCGGATGGTCCCTGCAGCCCACCTGCAGCCTATGGCGGGAGAGATACTCTCTGGCGTCGTTTCCGCCAATCGCAAAGTCTCTACCTCCTGCCATTCTTTAAATTGCCAGGTCGGCAGCAGGAAAAATAATCTGTGCAGGTGGGGTTTCACCAATGGTGTGATTGTTGCGAGTACCGAGTCTCCCCGCAGATAATGGATCACCTATCTTGCTCCGTGTGTCCTAACATCTGCTCGCTTGACGACGCCCTTAGCGCCACAGAGAGTGTTGTTAGAGTGGCTAGGTTTTGGTCCAATAAAATTTTAAACTTGCCTCCGAAAAGAAGAAGATCACTACGGAGTCGATTAAAGATCACCCCAAATTAATGATATGCATGATACGTTGTAAAGTGTAGCATAATTAAAAAATGTATTCTTTTCTGCGGAAGACTGGCCACACTGTACATTTACAAGTTTATGAAGTCTTTTTGCATTAATACGGATTTTTTAAATTACCAACCAGCCGCTAATAACGCTACTATGTATGTATATCTATTTCTCAATAGAATTTCGAAATCACGATCTATATTATGCCAAATAAGGTATCCTGGAAATGGTGTTACTTTTCCGTTATGTTATAACATCACACTTAAATCCAATAAGACGCCTAATGGTAGGCATAAAGTGCTGCTCCCCAAAAATATAACATATTGTGTTTAGTGTCAAAAGGAAGGTATTTTTAGAAGTATACATTCCGATAATATAATTATAGTTATTTATATTCTATATGTTAAATGTTAAATAAAATTGTTTAGAATAAATGAAAATGTTTTAAACGCATACCAAAATATAAAGATTATTTCAAAAATAAATTTATAAGTATCAAATTAAATTATCTATTTCTTAACCTAAAGATTTTTCATAAAATAAGGAAATTGTGGCGCCTTGCAATCATTATATATTATTTTAATGTTTCTTAAACCAGCCACAGACCTTTTCTATCTCATATTTGGGGATGCGGTGACTAAAACGCCTTTGCTTATATTAGAAGTAATTTTGCTTCAATTTAATATTATTTCTCGAGTGTTTCTTTCTAAAATGACGTTAAATATATAAGATTAGTAGGCTTAAATCTTTTATATCGGGTTACGTCGGGTTTTAATTTTTAAGTTCCTTTTTAATTAACCATAATAATTCTTTCTCTCAAATGATGAAAACAGTCTCTAACTTTATATATAATGTACAATAACATGTACCTAATATTGTTGATATAAGCTGAGTAGGTATGGACATTTAATTGGGAACTCTTTTTTTTTTAATAATAATAATAATAACTTTATTCCAAAAAAGTTACAGTTTTCTTATAATCTATGTTAAGCTAGTAATTTTGTATTCCAATAATATAGCCCCTGTTGCCGAACTAGGTTGAAAACCTGTATTTCAGCATACAGTGCCCTTCCCTGTAGGGCAGTATCACTAGCCTTAATAGTCATCATAACTAAAAACATAATAATAACATTATTGGCATGTGTAGGGATACAACTTGACTCTCGACATATAAAACAATAAAAAGCATATTGTGTCTGATGCAGTATCCCAAAGCGTGTCACAAATATCGATTAACTTAAAAACTAACATTAAACTTAAGAGTTAACAAAATATGTGGCAAATGATAAGTATAGGCGGAGTGTATTATGAGTTATGTAATTGTGTTTGTATGTGTGTTGGTTTGTGTGGGGTGTGTTCGTGTGTGTGTGGTGATGTGCGTGCGTGCGTGCGTGTGTTGTGTGTGTTGTGTGTGTGTGTGCGTGTGCATGCGTGTGTGCGTGTGCATGCGTGTGTGCATGCATGTGTGTGTGTTTATGCGTGTTTGTGTATGCGGGAGTTTGTGCGTACAATCATAAATATATATAGGAGTGTACATAAGACACAGCGAATGTTTTAATTAACTTAATATAAGTAATGTTAAGATACAACAGTAAGAAAATCCTCCGTTTGGTCATAAGAAAGTGATAGGAGCCAAGTAGTGATTTTGTTTTTGCAGAGCACCGTGTTAAGTGAATAAATTGGAACCCAAGAATCTAAAAAATCTATGCGAGAATGAAGTGCGAAACTGTACAGAGTGTTTACACACTAGATGATTCCTACGATTTTGTTTTAATTGAGGGTCATAAGCTAGTTCACTATGCTGTTTAAGAGTGATGCTAAGAAGAAATAACTGCCGAACACTAAGCACCTTACATGATTGATAAAGTAAGTTGGTTGGGTATAGAAAAGGGTGAAAAGTGCTGATTTTAAGAATTGCTCTTTGGGCTATTTCGAGACTTTTTAGGGTCGTTTTGGGGGCTCCTCCCCAAACCGAGATGCAGTAAGTAATCAAAGACTGACAAAGAGCCAAATATATTCGTTTTAATATTGTGGGTTCAACAACATGACGAAGATTTTTAAAAATCACAATCAATTTGCGCACTCTTCCACTTAAAGATACCAGATGTTGTTTAAAACCAAGGTTTGAATCTATTATAATACCTAGATATTTTATATCATTTACTTGTTCAACAGGTTTGCAAGAACAGGTGTCCCTGTTAAATTAATGTGGTTTATTGGCATTTGATATTCCATATTTCAAATTAATTGTCATAAACAAAGAACCCTCACCGATGTTTCTAAATAGGTACGTCTTCCACATCAGCTGAACTGTTAGTGATGTAATAGACGAAAATGTCAAATAAAACCAAACACATCGGAACCGTTGTTTCAAAACACGCCCGGCGCAGGTGTTGCTTTTCCAATTTACCATCGCTCGGCAAAGGATGTGCGCCGCCGATTTTCATTTCCCGAACACGCCGCACGCCACACGCTGCGATTACGCTGCGAGAGCGGCCGGACTTTTCATTTGTTGATTAAAATATTTGTGTTAGTCAATAAACTGTAGAGGCTTTCCAATGTTCGCCACGGAAAATGACTCGATGAGATTTAAAGAAATATAAGCAACAGATTAAATGCACTTACAACATAATTTATATATACGAGTATATATATATCCACAAAATTCAATAAGTAACAAATTCTTGCTACTTTTTCAAACCTCTAAGTTTTAAGGCATCCGACTTATAACATGTAGTGGGTTCCTAAGTTGATTCTTGACTATATTTTTCTATTATAACAAAAAATTTACATTTTAGCTGAAGACATCTTGAAGCAAGGCAAGCATTATGAGCATTTACGTGCGACAACGTTGTTTACGTGTACTTTTCGCTAATTTCATTAATACGCTTTAAATTACATAATATAGTCAAAATGGTTTCTATGTTATTACTTTTCACATGTTTCGATAATGTTAATTATTTCGAAAAATAAAATGTATGCCACCGGGATGGGATCACCATCATCAAAACCTGTTAAACTAACCGTATTGTACAATAAGTAGTGTTATTCATATTGGGTCTTTACCTATGAAATTGGAGTTTTTTTTCTTCTTAATATCTTTATTGTCTATCTGTATATAAAATGTACAAAGGCGAGCTTAACTCCGTTAATCATATGTACCAAATCCTGCGATTTTCAAAGCTATATCCAAATTTGTTTATTATTTGGAAAATGGAATATTACTTCAAGGTTTCACATGAAATATTTTTTAATTTCTGGGCTAAATCACATAATAAAAAAATTAACAGAGCTCTTTTCATGTGCTTCCCATAATCATTTCATAGATTCGCTGAAACTTTTATAAAACGGTTACTTTTAAAAATTAACGCTGCCTTAATGTTATCAGATAATACACACAAAGTTTAGCTGCTCTAAATTTGGATTTGCCGTTTGCAAAAAAAAAAAACAAAAATGTTTGTATGGAGAAAACAGTCTTAATGAAATTCTTCATACAAAACGCCAATTTCATGGGTAAGGATAAGGACCTAATATATTACCTGTAAAATTACGACGTACTCTGCTCGCACTGTAAATGAACCCTAAACGGGCAAACAAGAAGCATGATCGCGACTCGTCACCTTATCATAACCCGATGGGTAAGAAAATTAGACATTCAAGCTCACTACAAAAAGAAAGAACTTCCCAACTGTAACACAAAAGTAAGTCCCCAACTATTCTCAACGTCTATTGTCTTGTTTGAGCTATGAACAGCCACCGACATTGCTCGTTGGGACAACTTCTTTCAGGAAAAACTTGGGGGAAGCATCCCATCTCGGTCCGCGAAGAGATTGCGAAATATTTCTGTCCCTGAGGTGTCATTTACCTAACTTTTCAGTTTGAGTAAGCTTAAAACCTCCCAAGTTTTTGTGCTGAAAATGCTCTGGAGATTCTATGATGCAAGATTTTTATATTTAAATAATTTAATGTGTTTTTTTAAAATTCCGTCAACATGCAAGTGAATTATAAAGTTTGGAAAGGTTTAAAGTTTTAAATTTCTATGCTTTAAGTACTTGGTATTTTAATATAGGTTGTAGTGGTATCCTGTTTTATTTATTACTATGAAAACTAACAAACAGCAAAACGGCCACTATCCCACCGGAGCGAGAGTAGCCATAGCGTTCTTACCTGATAAAAAAATCACTGCCATTATTTTGCAGGGGGAAATCTGAGTTGTTTGTAATGAAACAGGTAAAAGCCCAAAAATGAACATGAAAGTACTAAAGTAATTTAACGTCTGTTTATTCAGCAAAACGTCTTTTTATTAAACATATATATTTAATATTACAGAAAATCCCGAAATCACCTATAATGATGCTAGAATGTACGAAGAGGAATTCACATATTTTGATAAAAAAACTGCTAAAATGGTGCCAAATTGTACCCAAAGGAAAAAAAATTGTGCCATTATAATTTAAGAGTTATTCAATGTTAAGTGACTGAGACTGCTTTACCTATGATTACAATAATATTCCAATAAACCTATGATTATAATATATATTCCAATAAACTGTGCATAAATAATGTTACCAAAATATAAAAGTCCCATAAATATATTTACAAAAATAACGAAATTATTTAGATGTCTGTGTATTTAGATGTTTTGTGAAAAGAAGCAGCGTAGATGTCGGACTTTTTGTTTTCGGTGTATTATTGCATAGAATGCCTCACATTCCATCTTCGTGGACAAAATTGTTCAATCTGGATTTTTTTGTCCGTGTAGTCTGCGCTACCCCTTTTACTTGCCCGTAGTCTGTTAATAGCTTAAGTCGGCCACTGCTTTGGTTTTAGGTATGACTGTTAGCAATTGAGAACAACCGGCAACACCTGCTGAAGTTGCCATCGATGCACATAAAAAGTAAAAAAAAAAATGCCATTAGCGGTAACACATCTAAGGCCTGATCGAGAGGTAATCGAAAACGAATACGACTGCCCCACTAGTGTTTTGATCTAAGCATAGGTACTGATAAACAAATTTAGATAGCAGCTAAAACAAAAGAGATATTCAAACGTCGAAATATAGGCAAATTCGTGACATATCACGCTTGGAGGGGTGGTAACATCAGAGACATAGGCTGGCATAAAACAAGCACGAAACACTCACAGCAACACCATCCATATTCGAGTAAATGTCTTTACAGTTCACATTCAACTTGCTCAGCAATAATTTCTTTTCTAATCCCACATCTCGTCCGTGCCAACTGCAATCGATCGATCTTGATTTAAGGGTCTCCTGTCAAACGCATGTACCATTTTACTCATCCCATTTTTATAGATTGCGGACTTTTTATAAGGCGTTTAGATTTAGTGCTGCTGTATTTAGAATTGAGAAACAGTCTTTCGGCAAAAATATTTCTTAAGTTGTCATTAATTTTACTTGTCCAGTTAGCAAAATAGAAATAACATAACTAAACACTTCGTTACAGGTTACTGTCTATTAAGACAGTCCTCTCCTTAATAGGAGATGAATATAATTATATAAGTACGTAAATGATTTTTTTAACATCGAAAATGTTGTCGATACGGTATAGGCCCGATTTTCAGCGAAAGTGCGACATCGCCCTGGTGTCGTGGGTTTTGCGACTATGTGGCTGATTGGGGTGTCAAAAGACGCAACTTTTTTTTAACCGACTTCAAAAAGGGAGGAGGTTCTGTATTCGGGGCGTATTTTTTTTTAATGTATTTTGAAAATCGAATAGATGCGGCCGTTATTCACCTGCGAAAATTCATATCTCGGAAACGAAATGACATATAGGAAAAATATAAAAAACTCCCTTTTGAGTGGGAATAATTTTTTTAATGTAGTCCAAAGTCATATCTTTATATGACTTTGGGTTACATTAAAAAAAATATTGGTGGTGCGTATTCGGTGAATTCAGAAGTTGTACCTTTGTGACGCGGTGTTTAAGCACGGAGAGCGTAGATAAATTTTGTGGAGCTTGATATTTTTTATGTTTGGGAGCATAATGATTATACATATAAATAAAGTTAATTAAAAATTTTAAAAATAGTTTTAAAGTTAGATTCATAATTTTACTATATACCTACTATTTACTTTGTAATTTTTTTGTTTAATAAATTAATTAATATGTAAAAAAAAATTATTCATTCATATGGTAGACTCAATTTCAATGTATTTCAAGAGTATGGCAGATTGGAGATCTGTGAATTTTTGAAATAATTAAGAATCTTTATCTAATATTAATAAAAAATAATTTTTCCTAAAATATGTATAGAACATTATAATCAATGAGATTTTGATTGAACCGACACTAATCAGTATCAACTATATGACAGCAACGCGAATTCTCCATATCAGCATCAGCTTGTTCCGTCAGTGATGGAACGAGCGCCGTAAAGCGCTTCCAGCGATTGTACTAATTAAGTGCAAACAGAGTACAGCGCTGGTAGCACGCGCCTTCTCACTTTCCCGCGTTTTTGTTTGTGCATAAACAGATTTTTGTTAGGCCGAGATAAATTCTGATACAATATTTTGAAGGGAAGGCAGAGTTAGCTTGTGACATTTTAAATAGGGTGTGTAAAATTTTGATTCCCGGTGAGTAAAACTTAATATCGACTTTAATGTTTTCAAAGTTTAGTAGGTCTGGATTCGCCAATTCAACAAGTAGGGACTTCATCATCATATCAGCCACGGAACGTTCAATGCCGAACATAGGCCTTTCCCATAGAATTCCAGAGTGCCCGGTTAGAGGCGGCCTGCATCCAGCGACTTCCCGCGACCTTTATCAGGTCGTCTGTCCACCTTGTGGGTGGATGTCCTATACTACACTCGAGGACTTTAATACCCCTCCTGCCATCAGTTCTTAGATCTATGTGACCTGCCAGGCCATGTGCCTGATCAGGATTCGATCACGTAGTACACCGAGCATCACCCTCTCCATAGCTCGCTGCGTGACCTTCCGCTTTCTTATGAGGTTCATAGTGAGAGACCACGTTTCAGTGCCATAAGTTCTTCTTCTTCTTCAATTTAATAAATTCTCTTGTCGGTGGAGTAACGACAGTGTCTCTCTACTTTCCGCCCTCGTTTTAACCTCTTAGTACGACACGACATTCACCTTTTCTTTCAATTGGTCAAAGTAATTACGCCTAGGTCTTACCCTTCCTCTCTTTCCTTCAATCTTTCCCTCAATTATGTTCTTCAAAAAAATATCGTGTCGTATCAAGTGACCTATCATTTTTCCTCTTCGGTTCTCAACTGTGGCTAACAGGCATCTCTTCTCCTTTACCATCACTAACACCTCTTCATTTGTTCTCTTCTCGGTCCAGCTTATTCCCTCCATTCGTCTCCAGCACCACATCTCGAATGCCTCTAACCTTTAACCTTTAGCCTTTAAAAGGTATCACTGGTAATACACAAATTATAGGGAATTGAAAACTCAAATTCCTAATTAACCACTACAAGTAAACTGGAGTGAACACTCCAAGAAATTAATTCACGGCCCATTTATGTTTCATAATGAATGACTTGTCTTACCTAGTTCAAAGCCTGTCAAATAAAATATTAAATAGCAAATTGTGCAATAGATATGTTTCAGTATGTATTAAACATGTTAAATGTATTTGTAACCGACTATCGTGGGTGATTTTAATTAAAACCTTATATTGGATTCGCGTAGATGAAACTAATCAATGCAGCAATTTGTATATTATGTGGGAAGGTACTCGTTGATATCTACATGATTTTGCCTATAGCTGAAACATGTTCAAATTGCGTTAAATAATTGCATATGCAATAACAGGTTATTTACTTCACGTTAAAAGTCACGATATTCCAAAACTGCGCCGTTTGTATTCAAATGTCGAAAAATATAAAAATAAATTTGCCAAAGGAACACGCACTATCTGCTTGTCCTGAAGACAATGATTTATTTACTATACTCTCACACAGAAGCGTCTTAAAACTGTTGAAAGTTGTCTCAATTTAGTAAGGTTGCTCCCAAAAATAGGCGATTTTGATTGTGAAGTGATGGAGTATTGCGAATGGGTCCGGAGGGTTTCCCCCACATCCCTACGCTGCGTTAGCTGATGAAAAGCATCGCCAATATCAATTTGCTTCAAAACTAAGCAACAGTCAACGATGCAATCGATTTGTGGGTCTGTTCCTCCCGTGTCGAGCAAACTCTCGCGATATACAAAGTTAGGAGATAAATTACTATGTATATTAGATGAATCTAAGTTAGTTGTAATGAATATGTAGTTAAGTAATTTCCCCGTTGTTGATAACCGGAGGATGCAAATTTCCAGCGTGAATATTATTGGCGATAATTTCGACACAAGATGTCACATTATTTGCCGTCGGATTCAACAATTTAACTAAAAAGAAATACTTATATATCAGATTCTCTAAATGCCCACACAACACATTCTACACAAGCTGATAGCATTTTCGACTATTCATTATACGCAATGATTATTTGTATTTTATGTTACCACTTATAAACGCGGCGTTTCATCCGCTTCTCTGCAGGCGACCAGGGATACGAGAAATAAAGAATTTCCAGCAGTAATGCACGCCCGACACCGCCGTGCCGCAGGCTGCCGGAAACATCAAGGGAGAATGTCCTAGCTATCTTGTCACAGCACCGCACTCTTCTTGCAGTTATTCATGACTACAATGCATAGGATACCGGAATAAATTCTCTTTGATTGTTATGCTAGATAAAGTTGCTTATTTTTCTACAGGCTGCATGTTTTTACATTTTCATTTGTTCTATAATTCCAATTTGCATGTGAAGAATCTTTGTGTTGTTGATTTTGTAAACAGTAATATTTGGAAAATATTTTGTTTTGAGAATGTATATAATAGGTATATGTATAATTATTTTTCAATTTCATAATATAAGGAGTACCTTCACCATGCGTAAATCTGCACACAATACGTAGAGTGTACAAAATGGGCAAACAATGATATGAAAGTAGGTATACTATACCTACAGTACGTACATAAAAATCATGCTACTCATAGAATAGTTATAATGATTTAATTTATCCCATTAATTATAAACACAACACTGTAGATGTTTTGTATATTTGTATTGAATTTGCTTTAAAAGTCCCAAACATTAAAAGTTCAATACTTGAAATGAATTCACATCCACGTTTCACCTTTCAAAATATGCAGAATTAATGCACACGTGACATGATATTTTTGGTAGAAACTCCCTTAGTCGCCTTTTACGACATCCACGGAAAGAGATGGTTTGGTTCTGTTCTGCTAAATGGAAAATCACTTTCCTCTAATGTCTCTTTTGTTACTATGTTACAAGATTTGTACAAACAGGTAATCCAATCCAATTTCAAACGGGATGGTATCCTTGTGCCTTAGGATACCTATTACATTAGAAAATTCTTATCCTTTCCAACTTGGAGAGTTACAGTTGTGACATGTTTCTTTATATCCTAGGTAGTACATTCACGGTAGGGGTATACTCGTAGCATTATATGTTATTGTAGGGGCGACTTACCCGCGGTTTTAATGGATTACCTCGTTGAAACTGTCAAGCTCGATTCACCTGGGAAAGGCCGGGAGACGGCTTCACAATGTACATCAATAATATATGCTCGTAGCATGTAGTACTCTTAATTTTTAAATTTTTTAAATTTAAGCCGAAGTATAATTATGACTTGGTATTATACGTTGAAATTCTGGATGGGATTTTCATAAAATGATGAAAATTTGACTATAGACATTATTTCTCTATATTTTACAAAGATTTCTAAATTAGTGCCAGAACAAATTATAATTGCCAAAGGAAACTGAATTTTCCTAGTAAGAATATGAAACTATAAATGAGCGGCACTCACCTTTCGTTTTACTAAATATTTAGGTACCTATATAATAATACATATTAATTACTGTATTGACATGCAGATATGACCTACTTTAATATTTTAATGTACGACCCTGGTGGCGTCAATCAACTCCGTCTCGTGATCAAAGATAAATTGGTTGTCATGTGCAGAATATCAAATACCTACATGATGATGAAACGAACTAATTATTCGTAAAAATAATTTAACTTTTATAAAATAAAAAACGAAAATTGAATATCAGTAAGTAATGGTAGTTAAAAAGCTTTTATCTCGATATCATAAAAACCGGTAAGCCTTTTGGCTTTACTGAAATACTTTGCCAAGCACTCAAACTTCTCATCTTAGAAGTTCTCAACCTTACCGGAAATATTGATTAGTTAATGTCAGCATTTTTATGAATCTCACCTTATTGTTCTACAAAAATATTATACGAGAAATCTCAATTTCATAAAGGTAATTTAAATAATGTTAGAAAAAGAATATTGCATTATTTAACCGCCTCCGTGGCTCAATGTAAACAACATTGGGTTTACGATTCGGAAGTCGCGGGTTCGATCCCCAGCGGGGTACATGTTTAAGTACTCGGTTTGGTTGGTGGTAGGGCATTTTAAATGTCCGCCTGGCCAGCTACCACCATCTCATCTAAATCTGCCGCCAAGCAGCAATGTGCATTGTTGTGTTCCGGTTGTTAGAGATAAGATAGCCAGTCCCCCAAACGTGTTGTGGTTTCCGGGTCAGTACGCTTCCACCTTCGACCTTATCTTTACTTAACATCAGGTGTGATTGAGGTCAAGTACAAACCCGTTGTGCATAAAAAAAAAATATTCGTCGACAATTCCCCGACTCCCCAAGGTAAGAGGGCAATATTTTTCAAGTCTATGAATTTTTGTATGTATGTCACACCTTTGGCGTATCCTGTAGCCTAAACGAAGTGTTGTTTCGAAGTGCATGGTGTCGCTAGATTTGTCTTGGTACCCGGAGTGTCATAGGATACATTTTATGGTAAATAATCCAACATGGCGTCCACCAAATACAAAATCTGTCGGGTTTTATTGTTTGCAAATACTTAAATGGTTATTATTATTTTTATTGTTTGGATTTTACTCGTGTAGGGATTAATAGATATGTAGGTACATCATCATATCATCCGAAAGACGCACTGCTGGACAAAGGCCATAGGTAGGTAGGTAGGTACATACTTATCATATCATCTGGTAAATTTAACTAAATCGATCGGAAGTCGTCTGGGGCGTCATGTTAAGAAAACCATCGAGGAACTAAACGTAACATGTAATAAAGGTATGCAAAGCTATTGTGTTAAAAGTATAAATAACTTCAAAACAGCTGAACCAAGAACTTTTCCCTTAGTTTCATCTTAAATATAAAAAAAAACGCAATCAAATCTGACTACGCATTGAGATAAAGACTGGACACACACACGCACACTCACACACAACGTCAAACACATAACACCCGTCGCTTTTTGTAGAGGTTAAAAATAGCTCGTCGAGTAACTGACATAAATTTTTAATAATACTATTTCTTGTGGTTATAGCTAACTTAATAATGCTTCGTACAAAAACACACAATAACTGGAAAGTTTGAAACTCTAAGCCTTTGTTATCGCAAATGAAAAAGAAAAAGATTAAAGTTACGGAGCAAAGAAACGTAAATAAACCCGACTAAGATGGATGGAAACTTTTTATCGGAGGTAAACATTGCTAAATGCCTTATCGTTACCCTTTCTCATTTTGGTAAACTGTATTGTGGAAGAAGTAGAGATATGATCAGCTAAAAACATTAGCAAACCGTAAACTGCTCTTCCTATAAATGTCTATATTGACAGTTTTCTGGAAATTAGATATACTGTCAATATTATTAGGGTTATTTACCAATTCATGTAAAGAGACTCAAGAAATTAATTTTTTTCAACAAACCTGCTTGAAGAACTAACGTTTTTCTAAATACTTGGTTTCTTTAATACTAATTGAAAACCATATCAAGCATATACTTATTAAACTTATTAAATTATTAAAGTGACAAATTTAAGTAATGTAGTTGCTAACATAAACAATCTATGAAATTAACCGCAAATATAAGTTTATCACGTATTAATTCTACGAGCGGTTTGAAATTAATTATTTTCGGATTTATGTGTGCTTGAAAACCTGCCGTGGCAAATATTAAGGTTAGGACACCCGGATGTAATAGGTAACTTTTGATGATCTGGCAGTGAGTGGGACTTTGAGTAAGAAAATACGCTTTAGAAGATTGTATATTATATATCGTAGATTGAAAACCGTCACATGAACAATAATTCAACAAATTGTATTATGGACTAAACAGTGATATTTTTAATTGAGTTTGAAAGTTTTTAAACCGCTTACTAAACGCTACCGGGCATGTGATATAAGTAATCGTAAATTTCGTCAGCGTCTGATGTACTTGCGTGGTCGAGTGGTCAATATTCGTTTTGTCAGAAGGTCGCGAGTTTAAATCCCACCGCCGACATCGATACATTATCGTTATTTTTAATTGCGTAGTTACAACGCTAACATTTTCTTACGTGTTCCCAATGTAAAAAACCATATGATCTTGCATGTACTAACGGAAGATCATAGAATCAAAAACTTCCAAATCCAATAAATCTGTATGTACAAGGTGAAAAAATACAACAATAATTTCAGAAAATATAGAATGTACCCAGTTATCCAATATATCTACTGAACATGAAACTGTGACGAAATATAACGTTCCGACACAAAATTCTTTTGACTCCTTGTCGGAGGAGAACCATTTTAATAGTGCTATTCTACATAATGATACTATTAATAGAACTTGTCCAGAATTAGCTGTAAACTACAGAAGTGACTTAGAAAAAAATAATGAGAAATACAAAGAACTACAAAATAAACTTGATTCAGCTGACAATGAAATAATTCATCTGATGTTAGAAAATAGTGACCTAAAGAAAATAATTGCCAGCCATGAACCACAGATTAAACAACTACAAGAAATATGTAAAACTATATTAAAGGGGAAGAGAATATAAACAAATCGATGTTAACCTCTACTCAAATTGACAAAACAAACTATATTGACTGCAACAAAAAGGTTTAGGTATGCGTCGTATAACGAAAAGCAAGTAAACAGAGAGAGCCTAAATCTAAAGACTAATACAACTAACATAGAAAACAATAAACCAGAGACTGTCCTGAAGGGTAGAAATAACAATGATGAATTTAGTAATGCAAATATGATACTAATTTTGGGTGGAGAAATTTGTGTTGGACTAGCTGCAGCCTTAATAAAGTCAAGAGAAAGCAGTAAATATAAAAGATACACAATAACTTCATTTGTGAAACCTAATGCACCAAGTGAAGAAATACTGAAACCAACAGTAATCAGTAACGCTAACAGTGATGACATGATTATTATTAATATCGGAGATTTTGACAGAAATCCTATTAGACTGACGACTGAGCTTAGTTATTTTTAAGAGACAAATCATAAACCGAAAATTATTATCTTAGGTGTAAGAAATGGTTCTTACTTAATAAAATAAAATAAATGACACACTAAATATGTACTGTAACTATTTTGATAAATATGTAACTAATACTAACTAATAATAAAAAAGAAGCAAAAAATATGTAACTTTTTTGCTTCTTTTCTTGACATAAACGGTAATTTGATGAATAATTTTTATGACATCTTATATAATCTCATCGAGGCTTCTGGTGACCACAGAGCGGGGGCTTCCTGGCTCAGAAAATAAGTCTCGCTATTCAGCGCGGGAACGCCGCTTGCCTGTTGGGCACAATGCCGCCTCGAGGAGATGCGCTAGATGGAATTTTTTACTTATGATTGAATTGTTATTGTTATTTATTTGAGAAATTTATTGACATGTAATTTGTATCTTAGAAAATTAGAAATCTTATATAATTTATGTTTTCCTTTGAAAAGAATAAAAGCCACAACGAAGTCAAAAACTAAACCTTGGTTTACAACAGGCATTAAAAATCCGCAATCACTAAAAGAGTCCTGCGGTTTGACTATTATAAAAACGCTAAATCTCAAACGAGTAAGATACATTAAGCACTCCAAACTCCTAAGAAAATGTATAAATCGTTCGCAAAAACTCCCAAATTCCAAATATTTAATGCAATCTAAAAATATTGGCAAAGCTACTTGGATAATTATTAAGAATTAAACTGTGACTAATCCTATTACTTAAACTATTGACAAAATAATATTTAGTAATAAAATTATTGACGATCCACATGACATTGCAAATGCTTTTAATGATTATTATATGTATAAGTATGACAAATTCCAATGATAAAAATAATGTTGCTTCCAACTTGATACATATGCCTTCAAACTCTTCTACTTTATTTTTAACACCTGTATATAACCATGAAGTAATGAAAATAGTTATGTTATTGAATAATATCAATTCAACAGGCCATGATAATATAACAACAAGCGTGTTAAAACCTTGTAAACATTTTATTGCTCCTGTTATGAGTTACTTAATCAACCGTTCATTTTGTGGTGGAGTTTTTCCAGACCATGTAAAGATATCAATTATTAAGCCGCTTCATAAAAAAGGTAGTAGAGAAAACATAGATAATTATAGGCCAATATCACTGCTACCTATATTGTTAAAAGTTTTCGAAAAAGCTATGCATGAGCACTTATCAAAATATGGCTTTCAAAAAGGCAAATCAACGTCGTCAGCTGCTTTCTCAGTAGCCGATACAATATTAACTTGTATGGACGGACGAATGCAGGTTACAGCGATTTTTTTCGACATGAGTAAGGCATTTGATTTAGTGTCACCTAATATCCTTCTTAAAAAATGTGACACTTATGGTCTGAGGGCTATTGTAAACAAATGTAAATGTAAATGTAAGTTATTTATGTAATAGGATACAATATATTGCAATAGGAAAACTTGACACCAATAGAGAACTCAAGATGCACAGGTCGACAAAAAGACATAGCGGGCATGTTGGGCAGCATATTGGGGCCTCTACTATTCTTACTGTATATAAATGACATATTGGATATTACTGAGTATGAGTGTATCTTTTTGCTAATGATGTGTCTAGTAAAACAATAAGCAAAATAATTAGTTGGCTTAGCTGTAATAATTTAAATGAAAATTTTGAAGGCAAACTTATGATGGAATTATCTCAAACGACGGTCTTAGATATCATATTAGACAACAGATGTTCATGCGCCAATCAAATTAATAAAGGTGTGCAATAAGATTAATTCTTTTACATATGCTCTGTGGAGACTCACACAAATTGCCACAAAAAAGTAGCCATACAGGCTTATCATGGTTACGTGGGTTACTTATTCAGCAGTGCATCAGAGCAACCTGCAACGTTGACTGCATGACGTCATGCAGGCTAACAGTGACTTGTAACTATTTATATGAAATAAGTCTTTGTTAAGATTAATCCTGAATTATTAAAAAAATGAACAGAAATTATTAGTTTCCTAGTAGATTAGTGGTTGCTAGCATGACGACAGATTTGTATAGCAGAAATAGTTCTGGAGATCTGTAGCACAGGTTTCGAACCTATTTCAGACTCCAGTCTCTCACAAAGAAATTTGTTTTTGTATTTATCTAACATTACTATTTCACAATGTACCTATTTCTTTGTGGTGAGATAATAAATATTATTATTATTATTATTATTATTATTATTATTATTATTATTATTATTATTATTATTAAGTTATATATAATAGCCTCAGCGAGACTCTAAAAGTTTTACTTATTAAAATGTTCAAAATGGAACTCAAAAAGTGGTTAATAGAAAACTGCTTCTACTCTATAGACGAATACTTTAAACACATGAAAACTCAATAATTGTAGCCCAATGTTTCTAAATTTTTTTTATTAACTCATTATGGAATATAATGTAAACGTACTATTTGAAATGACATGCATGCACCCAATGTAATAGAATTATTTAAATGGAAATCGATAAATACAATGAATTAAATAATGTAATATTTAATGTATATAATAACTTATTAATATTAATTCAAATGATACACTAATTTAGATTAGCTAACGTAATAAATTGTATGTATAATTGCAATTAAAAGTAATTGTTGCATGCCACCACTGCTGGCGAAACATGATGAAACATCGCTAATGTGCTAACATCTGATTTATGTACCATGTATCTGCAAATAAATATTCATTCATTCATTTATTCAACGTGTCCATATTGATCACTCAAATATATGGCCCCAGCGGGGTTCGAACCTGCAACCTTTTCGTAGTGGTTTCTATCCACTACACCAAACATGAATTCAATGATATTTTAATATTTTGATTTGTCATTCATTACACTTGTAATTTGACCCATGATTCCCCAATTGGTATACGTGGAGAAAGGTGAAAACGTACCTAATTCAAGGTAATTGAAATTTTGATAGCCAACGACAACCATTTCGACATAGAAACCGCTCAATCTTGAAGACGAAATAAAAGGAATACTAACATAGACATGAGGAATTATTTCATTCTCTATGCTAAATACTATAATACATCCGTTTGTTTCAAGTTACAAGTGATTTGAATACCTCTCCATCTTTATCTAGACATCCACAGCGGTATTGTTATCCGTCATCGCTACTTGTTGAATAATGTATTATTATTTAGGTACATGCGTTTGCTTAGGATCATATTATTATGTTAGGAGCTTCTGGTCTGCAATCATTGTGACGGTTTGATTAATGAAGGTGCGTAGTAAACAGACATAGATGATATTAGGGTGACTTATCTGTGAAATCGATAATTTGTATCTAAGTATATAGTAAATATGTCATGCTTTTAGTACTTCCAAGGTTAAGTAAAATTTCAGATGGAATTTGTTTTTATAAATAAATTATTATGGTAAATATGTTTTTCTTCTACTACTTTAATATCAAAGATAGAATATTATTTACTGAACTAAAGAATATGGAACTTAATAACTACTTAATAAGACCAAATTCTAATTTGTATCTATTATCTATACTACTACCAATCTTAAAAAATAAGAGCACTTAAAAATCTAATACTAACAACTAATCTAAAGCGCCTGGCTACCTCATCATTTAGTTTAGAAGATGGCACAGCTTTGGCCCGTGTGTGACCTCGCTGGATGGCAACGCTTAATCTTTGAGCAAGTAAAGTGCTGGCTCTGGGGTCGCCTGAGACCTCGACCAGTCTGGTCGCCAGCTCATTATAAAAAGATAGAACTCCGGGGTCCCAAGGACCTAGAGTCTCACCCCAAAAGAAATAAAATTATATTGAGGATATAAAAGATTAATTGCCATTCAGCGAGATAATGTAGCCAGCATCTTGGGTATTCGTTCGCATGGACAGAAGCTGGGCCACCTTCTATACTTAGATGGGGTGATACAGATCCTTTAGGTTAGTTGTTCAAGTAAGGTTTTTAGTTAGGTACCCTTGTTTTAAAAAGTTGGTAGTAGTATATAGATTAGAATTTTATATTATAATGTCAGCCGAAAGACATCCACTGCTGGACATAGGCCTCCCCCAAGGATTTCCACAACGTCTTTTATATTATAAAAAAATAAATTTTTATGCAATTTCCAGACATCACTTTTCTGATACAGATTTACTTTTTTATTTTTGAATAATTGATCAAAAAAAATTTTATTGGCTTTTTTTTATTTTCTTTTAGATATTTCGTCAGATATGATACGTAATTGATATCGGAAAGGACTAAAATTGCGATGTTGCCAGCTCGCTGGGTCGGTGCCCTCTCAATTAGCTGGACCGATAAAAATACGAATTTTATATTGGAAATGAGTGATGAGCCATAAATAGATACGGCATTTGTATTTACTGTCGACTAAGTACAAAAGGAGATACTTATTATGTCGAAAAATATTTTGAAACCCCGACGAAAACCGGTGGGTGTTATGTGGTTAACGGTATTGCGTGTGTATTTGTCCGGATGGATTTTTTTTAAATATAAACCAGGGGACAGTTTAGCCACGTTTCATAAAAATCGGTTCAGCCGTTTCGAAGATATTTAACTTTTAACACAATTGCGACTATTCTATCTCGACTTGTTTATATAAGATTAAGTCCTGCGGTTTCTGAGAAGTCGGGGCCTGGTGATCTGTGAAACAGGTATATCCTAGTACAGACACCAGCCACTCATAAGGCAAGTTTTTTAACAATGTGCCATAATATTAACCTTCTATATTTACCTCAGATTATGTGACATTTGTTTGTCTTGTGAGGAAAAAAAATGTTTAATATTGGATGATAATATTATGTTGAGTACCCAGGGGGTTTTCCAAATTTTAAATTTATTATTTTGTTAAAGTTAGTCGCTAAATAATATTTACTTAGTCCTCGGTACAAACGTTGGGACCTCAGTTTTTTAAATAAGGCACGTTTGGTTTTACCACGCGCTTGGGAAATCAATGATGCCAATTCAGTCGGAGCTCACCCTGTTGACCTACAAAGGAACTCTTGTCTGTCGAAAATTAATAAAGTGAACACCTATAAAAACAAAAATTAAAACAGAAAAAAGGGAAATGCTCAGTGAAACATTAATAATACTTCAAAGGATTCCAATCCAATTATAATTCAGCAAAGATGTTTTGATTTATGAAAAACTAAGTCCGAATTAATTTCGGTCGGTTCTACTAAAAACTGTACTACATTCTTCAAATATCATTACAGGACGCATTTATAGTGTTAGCTAGCAACTTCGCTTTTTTACATATTACATTATTAGTACACATAAAATTGCATATTATAAGTCAATATACGGTTACTATTTTTAAAATGTTTTACCTATATCTAGTAGTTTAAAAAAAAAGGGAAGAAAGAAAAAGTATATATTCAGTGGCACGTATCTATGAATAGAATTAAACAATAATCTTTAATAGCAGCAAAATATATATATGTAGCACCGGAAAGGCATCCACTCAGCATATGAAGAGGTTAGATACCACGAAGCTGGTATTCCGTGGACACCTTGAACCACACAACGCAACCACTGTCATGTTTAGATACTATTTATGTTTTAACCGCCTCCGTTCAATTCTTAGCGGGGTACATCTCGGTTTGGTTGGTGGTAGAGCATTTTTAAGATAGCCACCACCGTCTTATCTAAGTCTACCGCTAAGCAGCAATGTTGAAGATGAGATAAGATAGCCAGTCCAAAAATAAATTGGCACTTCATTACGTGCATCATCCTCTGGTGTGTGAGATCCACATAAAGGACTTAAAAGTAGTACTTGCCCATTGGCTTGGATTTTGCATAATATTGATTTAAATTTCTTTTATTAGGGTAAGTAATTGATTAAGCTACTGGGACCCTAAATAATGCTAGCTCGCATTATAAATGCATCCTTAAATGTAAAAGTTGGAATGTAAACAGTGAACTAGCCGTGTTCATACACTAAAAACCATTGCAATATTTTTGAGTCAACACCTGAACGCTGCCCGAACCAAACGGAAAGAAAAAAGAAAACAATGGGACTCGTTGTCGGCTTTGTTTTTTTACATGAAAAGAAGAAATATTATACCTACTGTCCTTGTGAAAATACATGACAATGCACCGAATAAATAAATGACAATGCAATTTATAAAGTTTTCATTTATGAAAAGTATGGAACTCTATTACTTGATCGTGGTGAACGGTGTTACTCACTCACACTTACCCGTCTCCAATTTTGGCAGCAAAATCTAGAATTCTATTAAGTAGGTTGTGTGTGGTATTAAAGGAAAGAGAAATGCAAAGATATATACTTTACGGTAGTTACATTTTTAAGGAACACAAATAATTAAATATAATAAATATATATTTTGGACACTAATTCTCTGGTCTCAAACTGAGCAAAGCTAATCTATGGGTCCTAACCATACTTCAAAATATAGGTATAAAGATGGTAATGGAGCTGGTGAGTACTTGTGAAGACTGGTGCCTGATCGAAGCGTGAGCCTGTGTTTCAGGTCACCAGTACCCCAGATGTATGTATTGTCTTTAGACGGCCGATTGGCGTAGTGGGTAGTTGATCTTGCATACGCAGCGAAAAACGAATCCCGTTAGAAATATATGGACATTTACCTAATGTAAGTATTTTTGGAACAGAGTTCAAATAAATATTATTTAAAATATTATTATAATTATTAAAGTAAAATACCAACGTTTATTCAAAACAGCTGAAACTTCCATCAATCAAGTAAACACCAACTTTAAAAAAAACCGTTTTCAAATCGAATCTGCTGTTTTATAGCGCTACAAAATGTCTTAGATATACAGAAAGACGTTTCATACTTATATCACCCTTCTATTCGACGGAGTTTAATTAACATACAAATATTATTGGTACACAACTGTATACAAAGTTGAAAGCATCGTTTGGTACACGGTAAAGTTCATTATACGATAGGGTTGTGTCCTATAGCTCTCACGTCGGCAATACGTCACTAGACGCCCGAGGGCAGCGTAAAACACGATAGCTAAGTCGCGGACCCACCTGTGTTGTATACGCAATAAATAAGTCCATATACCCAACTCCCCTCTGGGTCCTGTTTGTATGCCTTTCGAAAATAATAGCTTTTCCTGCTGATTAATTAAATTGATCATTTTAGGAGCTTCTTTGGTCCTTCGAAATACTTAATAGTGCAGTTATCCTGTGCTAGTACTGTGTGGTTTCGGCATATAAAAAGAATAGAATCAACCCGTCTCTTCCGGTGGATGCAAGAGGTGACTAAGGGACTTTCCAACAAAATACTTCTATAGATTTGGAGGTTTTAACGCCGATGGGCTCACCCCCTATCACGTGTGCGTTTGATGTTATCTCAAGCGTTAAAATTTATTGTTTGGAATACTTAAACGCTAATGTTTGGGATATTTCTGACCACCCCATTTGGGATAACGTTTGTGACGTTATATATGTTATTCACCATCATCAACAGCATTACACGTCCTCACTGTTGGGCACAGCCTCCTCTCATTGGAAGAGGTTATGTTATTCATTATCATTTATTCTTCTGCACACAGACTTAAATCTATGGCAGTGTATGTGCTTCTACATGGAATGGAATGTAACTACAGGACGTTTTAGAGCAAATCTTTGCCATCGCAAAATTTCGTATAGTTTTTGATTTTCGCGTATACCTACTTTAAACTAAGGTTCTATTTAGTTTACGTTGAAGAAAACACAAACTTTGGGAAGAAATATTCGGAACAAATAATCAGTTAAAAAGTATCTCTGCCTAAAATTGACGATCGCCAACTCGCCTGCCCATCGTATCGATTAGGGTAATTTGATAGGCTGTTGATTTATGATAAACTTAATCTTACCTTGACAATCGATTGGTGTAGTGAATAGTGACCCTGTCAGCGAAACCAACGGTTGCGGGTTCGAATCCCACGGGGGGTAAATGTGTGTGTGATGAATACGAAAATTGATTGCCGAGTCATGCATGTTTATATAAATATTTATGCAAGTTTATCCATTATCCAGTATCCATAGTACAAGCTTTGCTTAGTTAAGGATTAGATGATTGGTGTAAGTGTACAAATGATTTATTTGTTTATATTTAAAAAAAATCTGAGTGTGGCACGGACAATCTATTGAAAAATATATTTAATTAATTCTAGGAACTCAACCCAAAATTAGACTTTATGTGAAATGAAAGTACAATTTAACAGTTTGTACAGCATAAAATAGAACTACCTAAAATTTGCACCAATTTCAAAGCATAAACTGTTAATACAAAAGAACGAAAGAAGGCTTGAAGATCATAAATACAAAATACATAACTGAAAATTGTTTTTCAGGCTCAAGGTGGAATGTTTGACGAAGATTACTTTCGCCGACCTCCTCCCGCAGTCGGCTACTTTATGGGCCAACCGGGCAAGATGACGAGGTGTGAATAGTGTAGTACTAGGTGATTGGATGTATTTGAATGGATGTATTAACAACAACTGTTAGTCTTTGCTGTGAAGAGATCAACAATTTGTTATTAAATACGTGTAGAAACGAATTTAACATAATTTTGCCATTGGGATTAATAACTCTTATAAATATACATATAAATAACTATATTAAACTATTATAAGTGAAGTGCATAGAGGGATAAAATAAAAAGAGAAGGATGCGACACTTTCATAGTCCAGTAAGGATACACTTTTAATTTCCTGAAAATTTAAAAGCCATGATTTTTTGCATATGGATAGAGTACCTGTCAGAAATATTGCTTTAGATATAGTATAGGTATTTAGTAATAACACAATAGACTATTAAATTAAAATCACCACTGTGAATTTCATTCGGAGAAGTACTTAGAACCCCTGTAAGTATTTTCAAAAAAATCGATCAATAATAAAAATAATAAAAATAAATATTTCGGACATTTACACCAATCTTCTAGTCCCAAACTAAGCAAAGCTTGTATTATGGATACTAAATAACGGATAAACATACATAAATATTTATAAACATCCATGACTCAGGAATAAATGTTCATATTCATCACACAAACATTTACCCGTCGCGGGATTCGAACCCGCAACCGTTGGTTTCGCTGACAGGGTCACTATCCACTACACCAATCGGTCGTCAAATATTTATGAAAAATTTCATCGAGGGCAAATATTACGACTCAATAAACTATTTTTAGAAAATATAAGGTAGCCATTGATTTATTTTTTAGAAAATTGTTTTAGGAGATCTTAGCACCTTAGCCAGGCCCCCAAATGTGTTGGGCTTTCCGGGTCAGTACGCTTCCACCTTCGACCTCATATTCACTTAACATCAGGTGTGATTGAGGTCAAGTACGAACCCGTAGTGCATTAAAAAAAAAACCTTCAACGCCATGAAGTTCACAATTGGTAACTTTAATGTAATATTGTATTAGGTTTTATAACTTATTTAGTTAGTTACAAGCTAAGATTGGTTAGACAACATGTTTATTCTAATACTGGTGGGTACTCTATCCATCTATAAGAAATCAGGAACTTTAAGATTATAGGAATTTACACCAAAAAAATTACGTATTTTTACTGCACTACCATTGTTGCCGAGTGTCAAAAATCTGCGTTAGCCAACCTGTCCGCCCATGCCAATATTCTCCACTACAAAAAGATGCAAATCACATGGATAGGTTTATTGGTAGTGATGAGTACCATGTGATTATGTTTAGTTGCATTGTGTCAAATGATGATTATTAATTTATTCGCTGGAAAATATAGAATGTTCTTTATTTTATCACTTTTACTAACACCAAATCTGATTTATTTGAAATGGCAAATCCAAAAAGTACAACCAGACTCTAAGGTCCCGTGACCTTTTTGTGGCACTATCGAAATAAAACGCCGCGGCCGCCAGATTCGAGCCACAGTTAGGGCCCCGCCCGCACCGTCACATTCAGACACAAAATGGAAAACTCGGAAAAGAGACCCCAAGGACCGAGTGCGGCTCTTTATGTAAATGCGGACTACAAAAGGTGGAGTAATGTGAAAGTGAGATTGGGACGCGTTTTCACGCTCCAATGTCGAATCGAATCGGCAAAAGTTTAGGAATAAAAATTTAACCAGCCCAAAATTAAAGTGCGTGTGCAGAGTACTCACGTCGCTTAAACGTGTACGTATTACTACTTTTTTTTATGATTAATTGGATATGCGTTTGACCACAATCTCATCTGATGGTAAGTGACGATATTATATAGGTCAAATATAATAATGCATATGAGATGAGAATTCCTGCAACACACACACACACACACACACACACACACACAACAAGCCATAGTGAACATTCTCACTTAATGTTGGCAAGTATAGCAACACTGTGGCAGCAGTAGCTACCTGGCAACCCTAGAGGTGACAGGTGAGTTGGTATTCAACTGTGAAATAAACAAATTCCATTCTTTAATATTGAACCGGCCGTTTATTATTCAAACTACAAAGTCCACTGCCGAACATGGTCCTTCGAAAAGAAATAAATAAGAACTGGAGTGAAGAATAAAGTGTATCACAGCAATTTGACAAAACCTTACTCTTTCGTATCGGCATTCACCACCGCCTTCGAGAAGGCCAAGAACAAGGATACGCGATCAAAGGGCAAGCATACCAGCAAACTACGGAAGTCATTAATTTCCTCATCATCATCACATCATCGAAGATCATCGAATATGGTTCATCTCTCATTTCTGTTCGGGCTTCGTGCAGCAAACAAGTGAGAAGTTGACAAGACGTGCATTTGTTTTTTAGGCATTTGACATTTTATTTACATATCTGTTTTATTTGTGCGTGTTTTTATATTATTTTCGTTATTATCTGTTTATATAAGTGCTGAATATGGCTGAAGCCGATGTAACCGCGCTTAGGCGCACAAGAGGCTACCACAAAGGTATTATCACTAGGCTATTTAATTTCATAAGTGAAATAGATCAGGTGGTTGCAGAGGATACCGAAATGTTAATAGCTAGAAAGGATCGTTTGGTTAGCTCCTTCAGTGATTACGAGCATTGTAACAAACAAATGTTAACCCTAGATGTAACCGATGAGTCAGAGAATGTCGAGGAGGTCGAAAGTAGGTATTACAGGGTCTTGTCTACCCTGAATAAGGAAATAAAACGGCGCGATCTGGGCAATGACGGTTGCAAAGACCGCCCCCCAGTTGTCAGTAAGGTTTCTTTACCTCATATTCAGATTCAGTGTTTTGAGGGAAAGTTTTCTGAATACAATCCATTCATTAGTCTTTTTCGTTCAATGATAGATAATGATAGGGCAATGGATTGTGTGCAAAAGTTGTATTATTTACGCTCATTCCTTAAGGGGGAACCTTTAGACCTCATAAAGAACCTACCTCTCACAGCAGAAAGTTACAAGGAGGCTCTTCAGATCATTGATAATCGGTATAACAATCCGTATAAAACAATTAATGAGCACATTTATTGCTTATTGGATATAAAGCCTATTGCTAAGTCTACTTATACTATCTTACGTGAGTTTACAACGACAGTTAATCAGCAGTTAGCAGCTTTAAAAAATTTAGATCCTAGCTCACAGTACTGGGATAAAATAATTTGTTGTATTCTTATGCGTAAACTAGATTTATATACGGCGAGGGAATACCAGCTGGAGCGACACGGACAGAGTGAGGCGTCGATCGCCCACCTTATCTTGTTCCTGGAGAAGAAGGCGATGGCTCTGGAAAACGTTCAAGATCATCCAACTACTAATTCCCAGCGTCCAATTAAGGTAGTCGCGCACAGCACCAGCCAAGAGAGTCCGTCGTGTATATACTGTAAGTCTGAACATAAATTATTTACGTGTAAGAAGTTTCAGCTGCAACCAATAACGGAAAGGTTAAACTTTGTTGCCCAAAACAAGTTGTGCAGCATTTGTTTAGGGAAGCATACTGCCAAATGCAGATTTCACTTTAAGTGCGCTGATTGCAAAGGGACGCATAATACGTTATTACATCAACCAACCCCAATGCCGGGCCCACCACCTGTCACTTTATGGACAGGCAGTAATGACAATCAGGTCCTCCTTCCCACAGCCCGGGTGAAATTGATAGCGCGTGATGGTACGCAAATACACGCTAAGGCCTTACTCGACAGTGGGTCACAGTTGTCATTTGTTACTACCAAATTAGTGGAGCTTTTAGGATTGAACCCCACTAAAAATTTTACAAGCGTAATGGGCATTACGAATCAAAAAAATACTTTAAAATATTGCTTGCCCATAGATGTACACTCGTTAGTAAATGATTTCACGATATCTGTAACATGTCATGTCGTTGACAGAATCACATGCATGTTACCGCAAACTAAAATAGACATTTCGGATGTCAAAATCCCAGACGGTATTTTACTGGCGGACAATACATTTAATATTCCCAGCGATATCCATCTGTTAATTGGTGCTGACGTTATGTTTCAGGTGCTGATGCCGACGGAGGAACAGAATTATAGCAGCAGCCAATTACCTGATTCACACCTTCTTAATACACAATTTGGATATGTAATCGGGGGAAGCCTGCCATGCCACAAGGGAATAACTAAGAATAGAAAGATATCTTTAAAATGTGTCAAATATGATGACGATTTGAATGTCACCTTAGGGAAGTTTTGGCAGAATGAGAGTGTACCAGAAGTCTTTCATGAGAAAAGTTCGGAACAGGAGCTCTGCGAGCATATTTTCCAAAATACTTTTCAACTGAAAGACGATCGTTTTGAAGTTGTACTTCCTTTAAAATTACCTCTTCAGGAGGTCAATGCGGCTCTGGGCAATTCTTTTCACTTGTCACTCAAACGTTTCCTCAATTTAGAAAAAAAATTCCATTCAAATCCTGATTTGTTCATAGAATACCAAAAGTTCATTCAGGAGTACCTGTCTTTGAATCACGGTCACTATGTTGACATTGAGTCATATGATCTCAATAAGGATGCTGTCTATTTTTTACCACACCATGCAGTAATCGACCTTGAGCGTAAAACAACAAAAGTTCGTACAGTTTTTGATGGGTCCCTCAGAACTGACAAGAAGATATCTCTTAATGACTTATTATTGAACGGCCCACAAGTTCAAAGAGATTTGTTTGATATTATCTTATTGTTCCGATTAGGAGATTACACAATAACCACTGATATTAGACGGATGTTTAGGAATGTAAGTGTCAACCCTAAATACACTTCCCTTCAAAATATTCTTTGGAGAGACAACACCACTGAACCAATCAGGTGTATAAGACTAGATACGGTTACTTATGGATTGAAATGCTCAAGTTACCTAGCTACACGTTGTCTTAAAGAACTAGCCTCACAGCATGAGCACGATATGCCGCTAGCCTCATTTGTTCTCAGGAACTGTACATATGTTGATGACGTTTTGCATTCTCATAATGATTTAGACACTATTATACAGACAAAAACGCAATTGCGCCAGCTTCTAAGTTTTGGGAGTTTCCAAACCCACAAGTGGTGTTCAAACAATGAACAGGTATTGTGTGACCTCTCTCCATCGGAGCAATATTTTGACGACATCGATTTACAGAAGGATACTTGTCAGTACAAGGCTTTAGGGCTTCGCATATTAATGAAAGAGGATAAGTTAAAAATTTCAAGTCCTGAGCCATACCAAAGTGAAAAACTCACTAAAAGAAATATTCTTAGTTACATAGGAAGGATTTATGATCCAATGGGTTTTGCGAGTCCCATTGTGGTAAAGGCTAAAGCAATAATGCAAAGACTATGGTTAGCCAATATTGATTGGAATGCATCTCCCCCGGACAGCATTGCTAACGACTGGTTAGAATTTTCATCCAGTTTAGCTGCCATGGAACCTATACTTTTGAATAGGAATATTCATGTTTCAGGTGAGGATTCAGTAGAGCTGATAGGGTTTTCAGATGCATCCAGCTCCATAGCGTATGGTTGTTGCGTGTACTTACGCCTCATACATAAATCAGGTAAAGCTACAATGCATTTAATTTGCTCTAAGTCAAGAATAAACCCACTACGGGATAATCGCATGACTGTGCCACGCTTGGAGTTAAATGCTGCATTACTTTTGTCAAAACTTATCGCTAGGGTGTACAGTACACTTACTATTAAATGCAACATTGATAATATTTACTTATTTACTGATTCTAAAATCGTCCTAGCATGGCTTCACACACAGCCAATTGGCTTGCAAGCATATGTCGCAAACCGGGTGAAAGCTATACATGAAAATTTTCCTATCCAGCAGATTTAGTGAGCAGAGGCATTAAGCCGCAAATGTTGGCTAGCTGTGACATCTGGTGGAATGGACCGGAGTTCTTGCGCGATGGGAGGTATGATTTTAATACTGTAATAGAACTGCCCAGCGATCTGCCCGAGATCCAACCTCCACTGGTTAGGTATCAGTGCAGTAATCAGGTATACATAGGACAAGATAATTATGTTTTTAGGTGTTTGCATAAGTATTCTGACATCCACAGAATGGTTCGCACGTTGGCCTATATATTAAGAGCTGTCAATAATTTCCGTTCTAAGAAGGATAGTGCTAAGCATGGCCATTTATCGGGCTGCGAATTAGAACATGCCCTAATGCTATTAATTAAGGATCAACAACAAATATTCTTTGATGAAGAAATTTCTAATATAAAGAAGAACGAAACGGTTAAATGCACTCTACGCAGTTTGCATCCCTTCCTAGATGACAAGGGTATACTAAGGGTAGGTGGCAGGCTACATCATGCCTTAATTCCATACGCACAAAAACATCCTGTGATCTTACCTAAAGGTTCCCACATAACAGTGTTGGTTATAAGGAGTGAGCATGAGCGACTTTTGCACGCAGGTCCTAGATTGTTGTTGGCTTCTTTGAACCAGAAATTTTGGCTTGTTAATGGATTACAACAGATTAAGAAAATTATTGGGAAATGCATTGTTTGTTTCAGACAAAAAGCTCGCGCATCAGAACAGCTGATGGGTTCCTTACCAGCGGGCAGAGTGGTCGCCACGTCTCGTCCCTTCGAGAAGGTGGGAGTGGATTTTGCTGGCCCAATAAACGTTAAGTGCTCTCGCGTACGGCGATCGGTCACTGGTAAAGGATATATTTGTGTATTTGTTTGTTTCACGACTAAGGCAATTCACCTTGAGCTTTGTTCCGATCTTACCACTTCAACTTATCTTGCATGCTTGAGAAGATTTATCGCAAGACGTGGTTTACCAGCTGAAATCCACTCCGACAATGCAAGCACTTTCAAGTCCGCAAGGAACCAATTGGTTGAACTGTATGATTTGCAGAATTCCAAAGACCACCGTTCCAAGGTCAATGCATTTGCTTCAAGCAATAGAATTGATTTCTATTACGTACCGTGTTACTCGGCAACCATGGCCGGCCTTTGGGAGTCTGCCGTGAAATCAACGAAATATCATTTAAAACGGGTGTTACAGAAAAATGTACTTACCTATGAGCAGTTAAACACCGTTTTAGTAGAGATAGAAGGTATACTTAATTCTCGACCTCTTATGCCATTGTCCTCATCGGACGTGTTGGCAAGTATAGCAACACTGTGGCAGCAGTAGCTACCTGGCAACCCTAGAGGTGACAGGTGAGTTGGTATTCAACTGTGAAATAAATAAATTCCATTCTTTAATATTGAACCGGCCGTTTATTATTCAAACTACAAAGTCCACTGCCGAACACTTAAAATATTGAATAACTCTAAACTTTTTGGTTTTGGTCCAATAGAATTTGAAACTTGCTGCGACTCAAAATAAGAAGACCAGTGGCACTAATTTTTGGCCACTATTTGGCACTATTACAGCACAGTTTTTGACATTGTCAAAATAGCTGAACTCCAAATTCTAGTAATAAACAAGTAAAAAAAATGATAAAATTAAAGTAAGTACTATAACCGCCAGTGTTAACTTAGACATTTTATATTCCCGTCTGGATGTAGCCCTTTCATCACAGAACAAAAAATACAATGAATGTAATAAAGAAGTGCTTATTACTCGTACATTGCAGTCGACTATCTCGCCGTTCATTTTATATTCTTTCTTCAAAGATGATGTTCAATTGGCTTGAGTCTTCTTGAATTGAAACGTTGAATCTTGCATTCTCAGAATTTGATATTAATTTAAATAAAAACCTAGTGTTCATCTCAGGACCTCAGTGGCCAAACGGTATGCATCGGGGCGGACATGAAATTAATGATACTTGGTTCAATGCCCGTCGGATGAATTTTGAATATGAAATTGTCACGTCCATAACTCGGGTACACATTTCCGTATTCATCACACAAACATATGCCCCTAGCGGGATTCGAACCAGCGACCTTTTAGTATAGCAGCAGAGTTTCTAACCACTACACCAAACAGGTCGTAATAATAAAACGATCTCAAATTGAGGTAAACTTAATATGAGAGTTCAAACTTCTTCGTTCGTTTTCTTCTCTGTCCAGCTGATACGTTCCATTCTCCTCCAGCACCACATCTCAAAAGATTCCAATCTTTCTTTGTCTTTAAGAATTAGAGTCCACGTTTCACACCCATACAAAACAATGCTCCAAATATACTATTTTAAGTTTTTTACGAACTCTGTCTTATGTTCTGGCTCTGAGCAGGTTCTTTTTTGCATTGAAGGCTTGTTTTGCCTTCGCTATTCTTGCTTTTATATCTGGCGTACATTATACATCAACTAAAATGATGATAGGTGACTTTGCGACAGTATTCAAGGCTCTGAAATGTAGCAACCATATTTTTGATGTAATTTCGCCCAAGGACTCTTTGACTAGATAAATGTAATCTGAAAAAGATAATTATCAACATAGAATAAAATAGAATCGGCCCACATGTGTCGCAAAGACGCCGAGATAAGAGAGCTCGGTGTGACACGGTCTCCCGCCAGATAGATCGATGATGACGTCCATAGTTACAACCGTTTCAGGTGAAAACGGTTGGATGATAAACATCTATATCTAGCAGTAGACGGTATATGCTGATGATGATGATCAATCATTTAATACCTAATACCTACTAGCTTTCCGCCCGCCGCTTCGTTTGTATGTAAGACCTTTTTCGCGGAAATCTTTTTTTCCGTGGGAACCACTCTCTTTATCGAGATAAAAAAATAACCTTATACTTTAATCTAGGGTATACTTCTGCCGTTCATCCGTTCGCCGTGATTGAGCAACAAAAAAACAAACATCTAAACTTCCGCATTTATAATATTAAATACCAATTCATAATAACAGACTGCGAAGCAGTCAATAAGGGACCGAAGGTTATGGAATAGTCCGTGAAACTACGTACATATCGATATACGAAAACTCCCTAGGGATCGGCCTTTGGTGGAGATATGCCAATATACTGATCCGCTACGTCATATTACCTACAATAGTAATAATAGTTTAACGATGTTAACCGAATGACTATAATATGGGTTGTGTTTGAATAACAATGTTTTACCCTAGGGACTCATCAATTAATCAAGGAAGTCCGTAGTTTGTCGGAGAGAGGTGCAACATAGTTCTTTTATTCATTTATCATTATCCTTGAGCTTGTTGTTACACTAATGTTAGGTAAAATTATGTCTTTCATTAATCATATGACGGAATAAAACAGACATTCGATGAGAAACACAGCGATTGTAACTGTTTTCGGATTTTTACCCGAGTGTCTCAGGAAGGAGGGTAATATTTGTCGGGTGTATGTATTTATGTAAGTGTACATCATGTAGGTTACGCGGTTTGATCGATTCTGAAGTGCAAGTGTAGTTAGATTTGTGTTGGTCCCCAGAGTGTCATATTCATCATCAGCCCGTAAACATCTCCATGCAGGGATATAGGCCTTCTCTCGTATATGAAGGAGTATGGGCCAATGCGGGTTGGGGACTTCACATGCCTTTGAATTTTTATTTCTCGGGCATGCAGGTTTCCTCACGATGTTTTCCTTCACCGTTTAAGAGCATTCGGAGAAAATGCACATGAGTAATTAAATTAAATTTAAAAACTCATTGGTACATTGGCCTGCCTGGGAGTCAAACCTAAATTGGAGACCGGGTCCTAACCGCTGAGCCACTGACGCTCACGAGTGTCATATTATGGATACATTTTATGGTAACGCAAAATACAAAATAGGCTGTCGGGTTTGTTGGTTTTTATTTTAACTTAAACTATTATTTATTTATTTATTTAACACTTTATTGCATATACGTATACAAACATACATTGAACAAACATAGGATAGAAATTACAATACACAAAAGGCGAGCTTATCTCTGTACGAGATTTCTTCCAGCAAAGTATGTTCTTTAACTGTGAAACGAAATCTTATTTCATGCAAATCTCAAGATTACTTGAATCAAGAGTTTTTGTCATTTAAGTCAGCTTGTATGGAATTTTTTATTGTACTTGAAAAAAAAATATCCCTTTGAAATTGAAAAGTTTATATTTTGGTAAAGAATTGTTAGGAACTAAGTTTTTTGGCCATTGACCTGTCATCATTGCATCTTCAAATCAGCCACAGGATGTCCATTGTTGAATATAGGCCTCTCCAATAGAATTCCAGAGCGACTAATTGGAAGCGGCTTACATCTAGCGATTTTGCGTAACCTTCATTAGTCTGTCCACCTTGACCTTAGTACTTAATATTAATTTCAGCTTCAGACCACTTCTTGCTATTCCGGAAAAAAGGTATTTACCGACAGACAAACGGATAATAAAGTGATTCTATAAAACAAATTCTAAAAAGAAAGGCCTAATCGAATTTCAAAACTCATTATTTTTTGGCTTTTTATTACTAATAAGTAGTTAGTAATAACATTAACAAAATTTCAATTTTACAAATCTGTATTATATTACAATTGCAGTTCATTACTCCTTATTGACTTTTATAAAGTGGCACCTCTGGAAATTATAAAGCCTTAAAGTAATTTTTATAAACTTGTCAAACGCAATAAAAGTCAGAGACTTTGTCACCTTTTCAATAATTATATTATATTAACAGACATCTCAACAGGTATTAAAGTGTGGAGGCAGAGTGAATAGTGTCAGTACTAAGCCGACCAATCAGAACGCGAATCCTACATCGCGCTAACGAAGTTTTCTCAAGCCATTGTATACCTATAGGCAAGACGCCTCTAATAACTGTCGAAACGCGCAGTCCCCAGGCAATGCCAAATGCCCGGTGGAAGATCTTTCCTTTTCCTCCACACATGTCAATCCTCCACAAAAGTAATCAGTGGTTAACGGTGCTGGTGGCATAATTAGATCTATGTACTTCATGTACATTAATTATAATGTGTGATGACCCAAACAAATTAAAAATATTGTATATACAGGTTGCAGTTTTTCTTTTTATATACGGAGTCCTAAAAACGGCGCTTTTTTATTGTCATACAGTACTTCTCATTATCTTGACCCTGTGAAAATAATGGAAAATGAAATCTGAGGTTTCAAATGCTCCTCAAAATGTCTAATTAAATAAAGTTATACTGCTTAAGGGAATATAATTTCGGTCGGAATCCAGTTTCATTATCTCAGAAAAGTTCAAACGTACCATATTATTTTCAATAGATATTTCTTTGTTTGTCCGAGACGACCTTTATTAAATTAAATCTAATTTAATAAAGCTCTTCAGTCAACCATTAAAGGTTTGAGATTTGTATTTTATTAATTACTATAACATTGTGAAATAGTTTGTAATTTAATTATTAATGCTAAAAATTGGCAAAAAAAACCTACACCAGTAAGCTACCGTTCTCATCTCCGGAGTGCATCATTATATAAATTTATAGATGAGACCACACTGATAGAATATATAGCCTTTCAAAAAAGAATGAAAATTATTGAAATAAGTTCACATATTGTCGGAGATATACACGAATATTGAGTAAATAAGTTCACATTGTAATTTCCCGCGCATGTAACCCATGACAGAGGGAGAAATAAGTTAATATTAGGTCCTTACCTATGAAATTGGCGTTTTGTATGAAGAATTTCATTAAGACTTTTTTCATTTCTCCATACAAACATTTTTGATTTTTGGGAACGGCAAATCCAAATTTAGCTAAACTTTGTGTGCATTATCGGATAACATTAAGTTAAGAATAGGTAGCGTTAATTTTTAAAAGTAACCGCTTTATAAAAGTTTCAGCGAATCTAAGAAATGATTATGGGAAGCACATGAAAAGAGCTCTGTTCAAATTTTTTTTATTATGTGATATAGCCCAGAAATTAAAAAATATTTTATGTGAAACCTTGAAATAATATTTCATTTTCCAAATAAAAAACAAATTTGGATATAGCTTTGAAAATCGCAGGAATTGGTACATATGATTAACGAAGAAAAAAAAAACTCTAATTTCATAGGTAAAGACCCAATACTTTTATAAACAAGCTTTTAATACACAGTCATAATTATCACAAAGTATTCTAGTCTAATTGTGTATGCAAAGTTTCGTATCCGTGCTATTTACGGTCGAGGAGATCCCCCTCAAGGAAACAATCCTGGCTGCAGCGTCAGGTCATTGCGATTTTTTCATTTCATTCATGTTTAACTAACAAAACTAACCGTGTGTGCAAAATTTCGTATCGGTGCTATTAGCCGTTAAGGAGTTCCCCCCGTGTGAAGACGTCCTGGCTGCGGCATCAGTTCGTCTATCATACAAATGTATTGTCCTCGGTGTCTGTACATCTATCACCGCAGTTTATGTCAAAAACAATTTGATTTAGACAACTGAAATATGATATTGTACTGGCAACCTAAATAATGAAGTGAAATTGAAAAAGTAGAATTTCAATGTTAGGTGTTTGTTTTAGTTGGAATGAAAGAATTATTGTGTGAAAGTAATGGCTTCATTTTAATTTCATTCCATATATTGCGTTATAATTAATATATGTGCCAATATCACTAATGTTCAATGTACCAGTAATTTGAAATGTATGCAAAAGCGTACAGAAAACTAATTTCAAAAGCCTTTGGAGGGATTTTGATGAAAGCATTTCGCAGACGCATATTATATGGAAACCTATTAGATGGACACGTTTTAGTTATTATGACCTTATGTCTATTTGTGTTGTTCCGGCACATAAAATGAATAGAACTAACCCGTCTCTACTCGTTGGTGTAGTAAAAGACGACTATGGGATTTTCTACCAAAACCAAGCAGAGATGCATATTTTAACGGCGATGGGCTATTCCGTGTCACGTGTGCATTTCTGTATATATCGTAAGATGAACCGCGGATGTTGTCTCAAGTATTAAACTTGGAATAATGGGCGTGATGTTTCTTTTTTTTTATGCACGACGGGTTGGTACTTGACCTCAATCACATCTGATGTTAAGTGAAGATGACGTCGAAGATGGAAGCGTACTGACCCGGAAACTCCAACACATTTGGAGGACTGGCTATCTTATCTTTGACAACCGGAACACAATAATGCTTTTAACATTGCTGCTTGGCGGCAGATTTAGATAAGATCGTGGTAGCTAGCCAGGCGGATATTTAAAATGCCCTACCACTATCCAAACCGAGTACTAAAACATGTATTCCGCTCGGGATCGAAACCGCGACCTCCGAATCGTAAGCCCAATGTTGTTTATATTGAGCCACGGAGGCGGAAAATGTATGATGTTGATGATGTTATGATGATGTTATGATACTTATATGCGTGTACATTTTAATAGCATGCGCTAAAATACATTTTTCAACAATGACTTCTATTCAATGGTTTCCGAATTTACGCAGTTACATTTCTCATATTCTAACGCAATTTTGTGCACAGACTTTGAATAAGCGTTGAATTAAGATTTACGGGTGAATTTGCTTAATTCTCTCATAACTTGGGGGCAGCAAGTGCGCTCTATGTACCAACAAATTTTAATCGCCCCCATAAACGTGAGCGTCGGTCTTGTTAATTTCGCTTGTTTTAAAGCAACCGTAACTATTGACTGAATTTATGATGCCGATGTTATTAGATTTTTTTCATTTTTAGCGTCAAATTCGGAATTAGTTTTGCCATGACCGTCGGTCTGTATATCTTTCCATCTGTATGATACAGCCGTTTATAACGCCTACAAAATAATGAAATAAAATACGTATACATTAAATACATGTTCTTATTAGTTTCCAATACTGCGGGGTATCGTTGAATTAGGTCTATTAATTATATTGAAAGTTTGCATTACTCTAAAGCATTTGTTTTTTTAGCGATTAGCGAAGTTAGGCTTGACTTTTCAATACGAGTATGGCATTTATAGTTGTAAGTATAAAACTAGACACATAATCAAATTAAGGTCACGGATTCGAATTCCCTATCGTTTACAAACAGACGATATGGACCGCAAAGTTATATTGTGCGTTTTAGAGTACACACAGCGCCATCTAGTTCCACACTAAGCAACTATAGTTTGTATTGTGGATACCCGATGGTTGATATACTACACAAATTCAATATTTTTATTGTAAACGAAAACAACCATAAATCGGGTACATGTCTGTATTCACAGTGCCGGATTTATACTGTTCTTGAGTATAACTAAACCGCCGCGCTCTGAAATCTGCCACATCTATGCCGCGACCTTTACGGCCTATTGACAAATCCAGCACTGTGTATTCATCACACAAACATATTCGAACAAGGATTCGAACCCGCGACCTTATAGTACAGCAGTCAGTGTTTCTAACCACTACACCTAACAGATCGTAACCCACCATACGCTCTCAATAAACCAGTGTTGAATCAGCAGTGTGTGTTTTATCACACACTAGCTTTCCGCCTGCGGCTTCGCCTACGTTGTATAACTTTATCGCAGTTTTTTTTTACCGCGCGGGAACTACTCATCATCAACAGCCCGTAAACATCCCGCTTCAGGGATATACGCTTTCCCTCGTAAAATGAGGGAGTATGGGCCATAGTCCGCCGCTGTCCACCACGCTGGCCCAATGCGGGTTGGGGACTTCACATGCCTTTGAATTTATTTCTCAGGCATGCAGATGTCCTCACGATGTTTTCCTTCGCCGTTTTTAAGAGCAGTCGGATCAATGCACATACGGAAGTAATTAAATTAAATATAAATACGCATTGGTACATGGCCTGCCTGGGAATCGTACCCGGACTTCCCAAATTGGGATATCGCGTAACCACTGAGCCACTGACGTTCTCACTTTATCGGGACGGAAAATATCCTATGTTTTAATCCAGGGAATGCCTATATACTAAATTTCATCCAAATCCATTCATCCGTTTCGTGGTGACTGAGCAACAAACAAATAAACATCCAAACTATTGCATTTATAATATTAGTTATTATACATTAAATTTTTTGTGTAGTCAGCCACATGATGCATAATGACTTGGACAATATATCATGACCACAACATTAAAGAAGTAATTTTGTAAATAGGTCATTTAAATTATAATATCATTGCATACAAGGACAAGAGTAAAACAGCTCTTTTTTTAAAGTATTGCCACAATTAAAGCTACGTCCGTTTTACAGCGTTGAACATGGGAATTAAACACGTGTTTAATTTTTTGTGATGGATGAGACCGGGTGTATACCGGGCGTATGGCCCGGATATTACAATCACCAGTCTACATATTAACAAAGTGGTGGATTCAAGCAAACGGATCAACTTGTAATTATTTAATATTACCTATGAAATTGCCGTTTTGTATGAAAAAATTTAAACGAATTTTTTTCATGTATTTTTTATTTGTATTAATCGAAGTAATATATATATATTATTTTTTGGACATAAAAAACATGTTGACAATCAGTCGGAAAATTGTACAAAGGTGAGCTTATTTCTAATAGAGATCTCTTCCAGACAACCTCAGTGGTGGTTAGAGCATTGTGCGGGACGGTGAACAAAAAGTGCAGTTATGGAATGACAAATATACTATACATACTATACATATAGTAATCACCCATGCAATAAATGCATCTTTGCCAACGCAGTGGCAGTTTATTGATGCCCTTCTTAAAGAAATCAGTTGGACGGGAGGCAACAAATTCTTCAAAGGCACCTCTCGGGTATTGATTTTTTTTCCTGCCAAGAAGTTATCCAAATTCTGGAAAAAGTAGTAGTCTGTAGGCGCAATGTCTGGTGAGTAGGGCGGATGACGGAGAGCTTCCAACCGCATAGTTCTTGCAACTTAGAGACCGTCTGCTGTGCAGTATGTGGTCGCGCGTTGTCGTGCAGGAGCAGCGGAGAGGAGCGATTGACCAATGCTGTTTGGAGATGTGCCAGCTTCTCCATCATTGTGTTCAGTTCTTCATAGTACACATCTGCAGTAATGCTCATCCCGTTTGGTAAGAAGCTGTGATGAATCATACCGGCGCTAGACCACCAAACAGTGACCATCACTTTTCTAGGGGTAAGTTTTCGTTTAGGGCATTGTTTAGTTGCTGAACCAGGATCCAACCAACTTGCTGAGCACTTGCGGTTATCAAACAGAATCCATTTTTCATGGCAGGTAACAATGCGGTTCAAAATTCCTTCATTTGTGTGTCTGTTGAGCAGTGCAAGGCACGTCTCGACGCGTACTTCACGCTGGCGATCATTGAGTTCGTGGGGCACCCATTTGTCAAGCTTTTTTACCTTGCCAATTTGACGCAAATGGACCAATATTGTTTTGACGCTAACGTCGAAAGCTGCTGCTAATTCAGCCGTAGATTGTGTATCATCAGCATCCACAATCGCCTTTAATTCGTCATTGTCGACTAAAGTCTTCGGACGACCGCGAGGTTCATTTTTCAGGTCGAAATTCGCAGAACGGAAGCGAGCAAACCAATAACAGGTGGTGCGTTGGTTTGCAGTGTTAGCTCCGTAAACGTCGTTGATGTTGCGACAAATGACTACTTTCGGAAAAAGAATTCCATATTTTTAAAATAAAATTAATTTGAAATTAGAATTCTTAGCCAAACAAAAATTATTTTGATTTGAAATGGCCAGTACTGCAGAACGGCAATTTCATAGGTAAAGACCTATTAATGTAGGTAGCGGTAACATTGTTCTAATCTCTATCTGAACAGGTGACAGTTATTGCATCAAGGCACACAGAACTGCATGGACGTAAATGCTGCTTCAACTTGACTAACTCACTAAGTTGTAATTTAGAATGTTCATGAAATCTTACCATAGGTCGTTTTACAAATTTCAAATTTCAAGCATTTATTTTAATATAAGATATCATTTCCTGAAGATCAATTTAAATCTATTGGAAATAATAAGAGGACTTGAGCATTTCTCTGTATTCAGTATGTCAAAAAGGGCAATCATTCTGTGGGAAAAGCTGAGCAAGAATATAGAGCTTTGTTCTTTTTTTACGACATACTATATGTGTATCGTAAAGGTATTTCTTTTGAACGCGCATCGCGTACATGGATTTCTGATTTGCAGATATGTTTACAGATATATTTAAATAAGTCCAGATTAACATTCATTACATTAATATAATCTAAGGTTAAATCTGGAAAAAAAAATATGCAAAATTATTTATGTAATACAATATGCACAGATGAGAACATTTAGTAGCTTCCGGGTGGTTGTCAATATTTATGAGACAATAGTTTGTTCGCGTTCAGTAGTCCACGTGGTTAAAGTTGAGGGCAATAGCTAGTTACTAAGTAATAAATTTGATTTTATTATTATTTTAAGCGCAAAAGTAAATACAAAATTTTAATTGCATAAACACTTCATCTGCTGACTACAATGTAGCGCTACAACGCGACGTAGCGCGTAGAAGCGGTCGCTATATTGCAAAAAATCGCGTATTATAGCGGACGCGTAAGTAGCGTCCATGAACAGTTAAAGAGTTAAAGTACAAAGGCGGATTCATCAAGTCTCTCTTGCTGTTCATCACAGAGAATTGTCATATAATAGACGACAAAAATTTGGAAGAATTAACACCAAGCCTATGAACTGGTTTTAACCAGACTTTTATAAACTTTATTAGGTGGTAGGTCTCTTTCTCTTCACCAGTTAGTTGAGTATGTCGCTATCGCAATCAATGCTTACATTATTGGAATCCGCTGTGAGGGCTAAGAGAGCCACTAATTTCCTTCTTAATTGTCAATCGAAAGCAGAAAGTGATTACTCACCAATTTTAAAGCTAATATCAGTTTATGATCCCGTGGACATAATTGAAATTTCGAGATAAAAAAACAACCCATATACATTTATTAATTCCGGACACAGTCCATCTTTGGATCAAACATCGAATCCTTTCAGGCATTAAAGCAAAGCACTCTAGCGCGGTCAGATATTGGATGAGCGCCTATCGGACTGTGTCCCAGCAGTGTGAACACTAAGGCTGTTGTATTATAGCGTGGCAGGGCCTGTAATGTATTATGTCATATCCAACAGTATTTTACAGGGCATTGATGAACTAATAAGTGAGTGCCAATAAGTATGATCTCCATTCTCAAATTAAAAGACGTAAAAACCATTACCTTACACAAACTTAAAATATCATATAGGCCTCTGCAGAACATATGCCACCCCAAGCGGTCCTGAGTCAATATATAGTATACAATGGTTTCCCGCGAAACAGCGCCATAAAATATTACTTCGTAATTTCGTAGTAGTGACTATCATTGTTCATGAAGACAGGACAGAAGTTCGTACCGAGTTGTCGGAAGTTGGACGTATCTACCTCTAGTTTGAATATTTGACTCAAATTGGACCGCCGCGTCGATCTATGCATGAGTGACTGTGGCATTATTAGGTCGACATAGTTACATTAGTAGGTACATACATGACAGTCTGTAATCATCTAAAGTGGTGGTACTGTATAAGTTATTGCCTAATGGAACCTACAGAGGAATAGAATTCTCTACTTAGGTATAAGTAGACGAATACTAACACTCGTAGTAATATTAATTTATTTTCATTTGCATAGTCATGCACTTCAACAGGTCTTCCAATCGATACGAATTAAAAGTAAATGCACGATTAAAACTAAAATAAACATAATTGCAAATGTATGCATAGCTTGATAGAGACTAACAACTCTAACAGTGAACGAGAGTGTGTTCTTACTTTCGCCATGTAGAGCTACAAGCACCTCTTCCTTATGGGTCAAACCTAAGGTACATAAGATTTTTCCCAAGATTAGACCTCTAGTTTGATTCTTTCCTTGTAAATACCAAATAAGGTTTTATGATATTCAACTAGAAGGTGTTCTCTTAAGATGAAGTACGAAATGATAACTAACCACATTCAGTCATAATTTAGCAAATGATATGTGACATACAAGACTGAAACAAACCGCTTCGAGCTCTGTTGACACATTTCCTCAAACATCTACTAATATCAAAACTAGGGTAGGATCTTGTTATGTTGTCACATGTCTAACTTTGTTCCAATGGTAAAATTATATTACAGTTGCGACAACAACGAATTTTGTGACGATATTAAACTTTGTTTTGCGGTTTTTGTTGAAATTAATATTGTAGATGGAACATTAAACAATTTGTGAATTTACGGTTGGAATTGTTTACTTTAATAATATATTATTAGCTAATATTAGACCCTAGCGCGGATTTTTCCCATCAGAACTTTATTACATGTCGGTATACCTGGTAGCATTACCACACCCGATATAGTTTATTACAATTTATACCGCGCGCATCTGTCAAAATGCTGCTGTACGACTGTTATGTCGCTCATTTTGACAGATGACCGCGATAAAATGTGTGAGAAGTATATCGCATGATGTCATCAGATCCAAATACTTCCACTTCCTTAACTCGTCATTTACCAGACGGAGATACAATACATTAACAATGGTTTCCGTGGACTACCATTGAAGTTGAAGTTAGAGCCGATTTAAATAAAACTGCATCATTAGGTTTTTGAAAAAATGATTTGCCTAGCACCTGTTGATTTTGAAAAAAAATGGGGAGAAGGTAGTGTCTGTCTGGTGTTATATCTGAGTGGTTATAATTAAGTCTGTATTCCCAGTATTATTACCCGACTACGGCGGAGCTAAAACGAGGATTATCCTATATTTAACGGGTCTGTATTACCACCTATAGCCTAAATGCATTAGCCGATTTGATGTCATTAGATACAAACTCATGATTAATCCAATACGGTGAACGTTAAGAGCCATTTTGTCAGACTTGGCAATTTCAGTGTTGACCTCGTTGTGAAATATGTTCGGTAAGGATTGTTTTGTATGGCAGACATTTATGATTTTACAGAAAACGTGCTGATCATGTGCTGCGGTGGTTAGGTATGGTAGGTTCCTTTGGACACTCAATGGGACTCCTTTTGGGCAGCGCATTTTTTATCATGCATACATAATTTATATTTGCTGCAATATTTATAAACAATACTTATACAATTTATTATAAAAAAAATCACAAATAAGAAACTAGCCCCAAGTCCCTGGTTGGTGGAAAGGTACCCAGAAGGCTGGCCGCATTGCCTCGCTGTATAGCGAGGCTGATTCTCTGACCAAAGTATTGGCCAGCCCTCCGATCATGGGATGCATGAACCAGACGCTCAGATAACTCCCTAAAAAGAGTGTGAGCACCCGGTCCCACGGTCCAAGCGTTTCTACACCAAACGGCGCAAATAGGTGATCTCCATTGAGACCGGCATATTTGCGCCGTTTAACGCTTTTTGCCGAGGCGGCAGCGGAACCAGCTGTACCGCTTATACTTGGAAGATGGGAAGGAGCAAGGGTATCGACGCAGGTTGCATTGGTTGTTGTTGTTGTTATTGTACAAATGTTATTTAAAATAAAATATATTTCCTGCAGAAAATATATTTATATTACCTACATTCGATTGAATGACTAATTTAAACATCTGCCAACTACCAAAATTTTTTTGATGTTGCGTTACCTTAATTTAAATACATAAAGGTGGCCAATCATCTTTCCTCGTCTGTTCTACAAGTATTCTGATTTTTCTCTGTTGCCCCAAATACAAAAAAACATGTAACGCTTTGTCCTTAATCATTCCTCCTCCCCTAAGGACGTGAATATTATTTTTTTCAAAGGTCATTTGAGTAAAAACGACGGAGAAATAAAGGGAGCTCCTTTCGTCTGTACAAATCGTAATAATGGACGCTTTTCACCTGTCATCGTTTCCCGTTTCCATTTGTTGTCTGCTGATATTTTGTTTACCTATCGATTTATTATAATGTTTTATCACAGACTTTAAGTCATACGTCATAGTAATATTATAAATGCGATAGTGTATTTGTTTGTCTTTCCGGCGAGTCGTTCTCATTATGACTTAATTTGCAAAAGCATAGTTGAAGAGTCGGAGAAGGACATGGCTAAATTTTTCTCCGAGTACATAAATATATCTCATGCGAGTGGTTCCGCAGCCGTAAACTAGTTTAAGTGTTTGATCGCAATTTATACAGCATAATTTTATAATGGTTCACGAAAATAATATAAATATTTGTTTCAGTACCGAGTAATAAAATAAATAAATTAATAAATAAATATAAAAATATAATGCATAAGTCATCACTGTACACAAACTGATTAAAGATTTTCGTCTTCAAGCAATGAGGTATTTTGGACGAGACGTCGATAGTACTTATCATATTGCTGAACCCAATAATTGCCTTTTTTAAATTAAAAATTATCCCATAACGTTGCAGAGTTCCTGAGAAAATTTAATTTATATTATGCAGGCATATAATGGTCACCGACGGCCGTTGAGGCGGAAAGGTTAACGAGTGGTGACCACGCACCGGAAGACGTAACTTGGACAGGCCCCGCGCGAGGTGGACCGGCGATTTGATAAAGATTGCGGGAAGCCGCAGGATGCGGGTAGCGCAAGACCGATCGTTGTGGAGATCTTTGGGGGATGTCTTTGTTCAGCAGTGGACGTCTTTCGGCTGATATGATGATGAGGCATGTGAAAGTGGATTTCAAGGAAATACGATTTGTGAACTGTTTATACACAATTATACAGTACGCACACAGATATGCAAATAGTAATTGCGCAAGAAAGATTACACCTACACATAGTATGACATGGTGAGCCCGCATTGTGATTGTGTTTATTTTCGATTTCACTTTACTTAGTGTACGTACGTACAGGGGGATTATAATGAGATCCTCGCTCCAGGCATACATATACAGGAACATATTTTGTTTTGTAGACATTTCATCTAAACTTCGCGTATTTATCATAGATTATTAGGCAGAAGAATGAAAATTATTGGATTTTGAGCATCTACGCCTTATCATTTACTATTTTGAATTCGAAAAGATGCTAAAATGGAAAATATTCGTTAGAGCTTTAGAGATTCCCACAACCGTGGGATCTTCAAGAGCAGGGTGAATAGGCATTTACTGAGATCGTGTGCTTTATTTCCGGTCAGATCGTTACTAAGTTTCCATCAGGTGAGATTGTAGTCAAACCAGTTAATAATAAAAAGAGGCTTCTGTCTGTCTGTAAATGTTAATAAGAGAATACATAAACATAATGATTCACAATTATCCACCGAAGTAAATTTATTTTTACTTCGGGTGATAATTAAATAAATAAATATAAATAAATATCTTTGCACATACAAACAGCGCCATCCAGTTCCACATTAAGCAACTAGGCTTGTATTATGGATACCAGATGGTTGATAAACTACACAAATACATTTTTTTTGTAAATAAATACATTATATAAATGAATAACATCCATAACTCGGGAACACATGTCTATATTCATCATACAAACATATGTCCCCAGCGGGATTCGAACCTTTGGTATAGCAGCAGAGTTTCTAACTACTATACCAAACAGGTCGTCGTTTAAAAATACACCAAAATTAAAAGTGTTATACCTAATAAATCCTACAGGTATTGACTGTTTAATAAGAATTTAAGTATTTAAAAATAGAGAAAAACACGACAGCATATCTTGTATTTTGCGGATGCCATGTTGATTTTTTTTATATAAAATATATCCTATGCAATCAGGTAGCAGACAGAGTAGCGTAGCCAGTTTCCATACAAAAGTATATATCCGTATGAAAATATGTCTAGAAATGGGTTTAAATTGTATGGCTCATCAGATTAGGAATTTAATAATGCCTTATCTAGAGTCTATGAATATGGCAGTAGAAAAACGAAAGTAAATTAATGCAGTGGAAATGAGATCGTAGAGAAGTATGAGTGGGGTGACTTTGAAAGATAGAATTAGGAATAGTGAATTAGGGAGTTATGTAGTGTGAAAGGAAACGCAGTAATAAAGATTGAAAAAGGTAAGCTAAAACGGTTTGGACATGTGGACGAGTGAAAGAAGACTTAGGAAAGACATATACGAAGCGAATGTGAATGATAGTGTTATTAGGGGAAGATCACGGCGAAGGTACCATGATCAAGTCGGGGATGTTTATTCGTTTGTTAACGCTTTATTGTAGTCTTAAAGAAAGGCCAAGTCAAGCGTACCCTATCCGAAGAGCATGGTATGAAGAAGTTATAAGAGTGAATGAAGCAAAAGAGGTATATATAACCTAATACCTCGATTTTCTTTGGAAAAAGCAATATTTATATATAAATCGTCTCGTGGATGAGCCTATGATCCTATGACATTCTGGAGATCATGACGAATCGGATGACATCTCGCACTTCAATATCAGTCAAGCTTTTTAGGCTACACAAGGTATCTAACTTAATTCATACCACGATGTCTTAATCACAATACAGTTAGACTTTCGTTTATTTTGCAAGTCGGCGATCATTTTGGATCGTAAGCAATAGAGATTCATTAAAAAACCGATAAATGTACAACATCCTTCCTGAACAACTTTGTAGCAGTATTTCTGTCCCAATTTGCGATTCACAGACTAAATATTGTGCTTTTTGAATATAATTCAATTAGTAAGCGGACTTTATGCCTCTCAGCTGAACAGAAATGATGTTGCGAAATCAAACGATTCAATTTGAGATCCTAAATTGATCTGCTCTGGAATCGAATAGTTCTTTTATGATGATGATAAGCCTCTTGGTTTTATATTTGATACCTCGTTACTATTTTTAATACTGTGACCGCGTTTTCAATATGTAGTATGAAACAAACATCAGCTTCTATTTTCAAATCAGTAAAACCGATCGCTTTTTTAAATTCCATCGTGTATTATTATCACCTGATTGTACCTAAACAGTACGTGTTATATTAGTTAGCTTATCACTTTTACACCTTACTTTTCCATTGATAATGATTATGATTTGCTATTGTAATACCTCATTTGAATACACAAAATGCGTGTGAGTGAACGTTTGTTTAAATTGTCATTATTATTAATATTTTGTAGTTTAAAGTCATGTAAGTTACGTATATTTTTTAAAGTTTCAAAAGCTTTTAAAAATAGTAAATGTGTACAATTATGTAATTCAGTTTTAACATTTATTAAAATTTAATCTGTTACCAACAATTTCAAATTCAATTCCATTAACAAAAAAAAAACAAGAGACTCGTCAATTAAAATCAAAACATTATAAAACCAGTGTTGCCCCTTTGTTTCAGGTAAAGCGAGGAATAGTAGTGAACGCAAAGGTAAACATATTTTCATGTTACTAGGATATCTTCATGGGTACAAAATAGGTCAAGATTATGCTTTGAAAATTCCACAGTATCTCGTATCGCCTGTGATAATTTTACCGCCTTCGATAAATCAACAACAGAGTGTCAATGTGCAAAACGGTGTTAGTGACGAAAATTATCAAGAAAATGGTGGTAGTGTACAAACGATCATGTCTGCGAAGCTTGTATCCAATGGCACAACAATTAATAAAAAGAACGACCCTATTGTAACAAGTGAGCCTTCAACAAGTTGGAGAAATGTTGCAAATGTTACGAATATACATGTTACTACAATAAAACTTGAAGAAAAAGTGGAAACTACCACTAAATCTATAGGACGCTATCCAAAACCGACTAACACTGAAATGCTAGATCATATAACTATTATTAGACCTTCTACTAATCAACAACTTCCCATAGTAGACAACAGATGGCAGAATTTCAATTCGAGAGCAAACCTAAGTAATTTAGCAGATGACGAAAATACGACAATGATTGATGACCTCCAAAATAATACACTGCCATCCTCGTCCACAGAAATTGTAACCGAATATCCTGTGGGTACAACAATTACTTTCAGTAAAGGCCCCTACTCAGCTGCTTTGTATAACAATGCAGTGATTGATCAATTATCAATAACGACAAATTCTTATACAAATGAAGAATCACCTTTACCGCCACCTCAAGATGATCGATGGAATTTATACGCAATGAATACAGTAACGTTTCCAAAATCAGGAGGATTTCAGCCTCTAGCTGGTTTATACTACGATGGTTTTTTACATAGACCCGTGAAGAAATATGGTTTTATTCCGCAGAAGTATAGGTATTAATATTAAATTGGAGCTACTGGTATAAAAACATTAAAGATTTTCCTGAATCGGAGACATTTGTTTACTTTATTGTATCTATCAAATCTATTGAAGAGTGTTCTCGGAACATTACTATAACAGAAATTCGATCAGACCATAACGTTCTCACATTTCGAATAGCGTCAGCATCGTAAAATCTGAACAATACCGGTAACTACTGCAACTCGACGAGGCTCTAAAATTGGTATTGTCAGAATATACTCGTAAAGCAAGCGTCAGCTTTTGTGTTCCAATTCATGTGTGTAACATTGTTACGGAAAGATCGTCAGCAAATGAGGGACATTTTATTGTTAGCCACATCCATTCACTCATAACCGTGATAGTGTTTTGAACTAAAAATTTCCATGTCCACATCTACGTTATGTTTTTTAACATGTTCAGGGACATTGGAACAGACATATAAAAGTTTTATTGTTAAACATCGACTGGTTGAGTCCCTGAACGTGTAACGGTGCGACGCTGGAGGTGGGACCTTCATTTATCAATATGACGCTTCTGCTCATGTCATGAACCCTTAGTTATATTTTGTGACTCCTAAGAGAACACATACATTACATGAAAGTTGTTAACATAAGTAGGTATAAAATTAATAAATTTTATAGACTGCAACTGGTGATGAAGACGAATCGTCGTTTTAAACTTTTTGTATCTTCCGTCTACTCTGTTATTTATCATTAAGCTCAATTTGAATAATAATAAAAATAATTATTTATTTTCATCGACATATTTTCCAAATTCTGTATTTTAAAGCATTATTATTAAATACCTACAAAGAGCCAGTTCTTGAATTCGAGTAATTTTTAATCGGAATGCTTTCGAGGAGCAACGTGGAGGTATGTTTAGAGCGCTCACACTGACAAGTAACAGAAATAAAAGCACACGGCGACTTCCACCACATTTATTATTCAACTGACAGAGTCACTCGCCATTCCAAGTTTGCTGTAAAATGTTCTCTGGCAGGTAGTAGATTTTCCTTTGGGGTATTATTGTTGGGGGATGGAAATGCTTGTTCAATCGATTCGAGACTGTAGATGAATTTTTAGGAGCGGTTGTATCTCCATTGTTGTATTACATTTTTGTTACCTGCTTAATATTACAGTGTAAACAAAATTATTATCTCTTAGGAGTTTGAAGCACTCGTGGCGTTATTTCATTCACTACTGGCTTTCGCAATGCCTAACGCAGTCACTTCTTGGATGACCACTAGTGCCTTTCTTACATGACGACCTGTTTGGTGTAGTGGTTAGCAATTCTGACCACTATACCAAAAGGTTCCGGGTTCGAATCCCGCTAGGGGCATAATGTTTGTGTGGTGAATAAGGACATGTGTACCCGAGTTATGGAAGTTTTCATTTATAATAAGTATTTATTTACAAAAAAAATATTTATGTAGTATATCAACCATAGTATGCTTACTGTGGAACTAGATGGCGCTGTGTGTATGTCTAAGTATATTTATTATTATTATAATATCAGCGTTTCCGTGCTTTAGAGAGCTCGTTAAATAGTTGGTTCTAGTTGTTTTCAATTGACGGCAGTTGTTAGCCAAGTCAGTGGCCCACAGGGGTAGCATAAAATACTGTTAGGTGGCCATTAGTCCACCAATTCGCATGAAGCCTGCGCGTGGATTACACCCAGTGAGAGGAGGTGTGCCAAATATTTTTGTTTTACCAAGACCAACCGTAAATAATATTCAGCAGTTTAGCTCTTACGAAATGAAAATTATCTATGTATCCCTCATAGAGAACCCTTGCAAATCGCCGTGCTGAATAAGATATTAGGGGACAACTTACGTATAGATCCTTTTTCATGTCGCTCTCCCGTTCCTGTCATCTGAATACAAACATTTTGTTTGTGTGTTTTGTATTACAACATAATTCCTGGAAATAATTTGTTTAAAACTTATTTGGAGTTCCATCCTCAAAATGTCAGAAGTGTATATTCTCCAGGACACTTGTTAGAATTGAAAGGATAAATTTTATAAGCGTATGAGATACAAAGCTTTAAAATGACGTAAGCTGGAGTCTTCGTCTAAAAAATCTTCATTGCGGATGACAGCTGTCAAAATTAAGTGTACATGAACTATTTATATTTAAATTTTAATTCTGTAGCCTATTAGCCTCAGGTATATTTCCAATGTCCTCTGATGATTGTGTAGACCCGTGAATTTTACCAATTGATTTAATATTGAATGTTGTTTTGGATACCTCTTAAAAATATATTATCAAATTAGACATTAAGCTAACTTGGATAGTCATCCTAATATGTATTTGATAAGTTACAGATTCAGTGTAATTTGAAACTACAAACCCGGAGCAATTAATTGTGACACCACAATCTTTAGGTACCTATTCACATAGTTTTGATAATTTTGTTAACGGTTATCGAAATCGAAAATTATACATATTATTTTTTATGAACAACGGGTTGGTACTTGACTTCAATCACACTTGATGTTAAGTGAAGATGAGGTCGAAGGTGGAAGCGTACTGACCCGGAAACCACAACACATTTGGGGGGGATTAAATGAAACATTTAGCAAAACGAATTATAATATTGGGAAAATTATATTTCAGTCGATCGATTTAATAATGATTGGTAAAATTGGCTATAGCATGGTAAAACCTTAATAAACAAAACGTAGAACATCAATTTCCATTCCGTTTTTACCATGCTATAGCCAAGATAAGAGTTGTATAGAAACAACTGCATCGTATAGGATTTATTGCTTTTCGTTGTAGTTCTAGATACGAGTATGTACCTAATGAGTGATTGTCCTAATAAGTGAATCAACAAATAACTATTTAAGTATTTGAAAACCAAAAAACCCGAAAGCATATTTTGCATTTTGCAGGCGCTATGATGGATTTTCTTACCATAAAATGTATCCTATGACACTCCAGGTATCAAGACGAATTTAACGATACCATTCACTTCGAAATCGGTCAAGCGCTTTAGGTTACAGGGGGTAACATAGAAATCTACTTACATACATATATAAAAACATATTTACCTACATACACTCGAAAACATTAGGTATACATGCACTTCAAAATCGGTCAAGCGCTTTATGCTACAGGATGCGCCAAAGGAACGGACGTAAAATGCATACACTCGAAAAACATTACTCTCCTTTCTTGGGCAGTCGGGTAAAATACGTTGGATAAACTTTGTTTCGATAAGTTTACATTGTTGTAGGTATTTATTGAAATTATTTCTGACGTCACTTAAATATTTCAATATTCGTATTCCAGTATTTTGTTACAGAAGAATCTGAATAACTTAACATAGTTATATGAGTTCTGTTGCAATAAAGTTAACCTCCTTCAGCTGTCAGCGTAACAATATTGAAACTTTAGCATTAAATGCATTACTTCAGAGAGAGCTATATTCTATATGTATTCCACGAAAAGAGCTGGGAAGTAAGATTTCCAGAGAGGTAAGCCCTGGAAGAGGCTTTATCCAGAAATGGACGTTACGACGTTACGTATAGTATGTTTCCGGAATTTGTATAGTTCGACACAGATCGAATTGATCTGCTCATGTATGGAATACTGTCGTCTCTTCTAGATGACTTGGCCATTTCCCAATTAGCTGACATCGACTCTGCGTAACGACATGCAAAGGCTCATAAGTGACGACTCGAAGAGCCTGAATAGCATCGTAAAGCCGCAGGGTTATCAGTGTTTCATGGGATACATTTAGGTCGGACTAGGCGCGGGGATTTCATATGTTTTTTACGCGACTACCCCATGAAGGTGGGTAATGTTTTTCGAGTGTTGTATATGTAGATTTCTATATTACTTTGTATCCGAAACGGCTTCACCAATATTGAAGGTGTAATTACATTTGTCATGATTCCCAGAGTGTTATTTTGTGGTGAAAAGTCCAATATGGCGTCGGCTATATACAAAATGTGTAATTGAGTTATTGGTTTTTACAGGCATATAATAGTTATTGTCCTTATACCGAAAATTCGCACTAAGGTTTCGCTGCTTCTCTGATAATGGTAATTGTTAAGGTAATTATCTTCCAGCGTCAGTGTTCTCCAAATCTTTCAAGCATCAAGTTTAGGATGAATAGGTATTTATTGGAATCGCGTGTTCACTTTACATCAGGTGAGATTTTTTTTTATGCGCCACGGTTTAGCACTTGACCTCAATCACATCTTCAGTCTAAGTCATTAAAATTTACGCACGCAAATTGTAAAAGCAAGGAAACACGCGAAACAAATAGCCAGTGGTGGTAGCGAGTTGTTACCCGTACGACATTTTATGTGAAATTACCGGCTAATAAAAGGAATATAGGTTCAAATAACTCAAACATTGTATTTTTATAAATATATATAGAACTGTTGACAGAAGGCGGTTATACCTAAGTAAATATTCATATACACAACCCCATATAATTCCACACTAAGCAAATATAGCTTGTCTTATGGATATCAGGTGGTTGATATACATACAAATAAATGCCCCTAGCGGGATTCGAACCCGCGACTTGTACACCAGGTAGGGTTTCTAAACAAGGTCGTCAAGATACTTGTTTTACCAATTTCATCTGATCGAAAATGACGATGAGGTTGGAGATGAATCATGAGATCTCAGTAAATGATGATCTCAGTAAATGAAATTCCAAGATTGTAGCATTTCGAAAATCCCCGGACATGAATTTCATACCTTGGCAGCTCCATTATGAATGAAGAGCCAAACCTCTTAATGCAGATATTCGATATATCAAAGATGGAAGGGTGGAAATTCCCCTCGCCATCCGTTGCTTGATGCTAGTATACACACAGTGGAATTCAGTTATTTTGACAATGTAAAAAAAACTGTAAAAAAAAAAATTAAAAAAGAAGGAAAACCGTCACGTGTTGCTGGAATCCTCATTTTCATACGCAGACTATTTTACCTTTGATCATAACCATATATCCCGAAAAAACTGTGCATAAATAGTGCCACCGAAATATTATATGTACAGGTTGAATTTGAATTCATGTAATTCCCATTAACCATTCTTTCTGGATTACGAATAATTTTCCCCAAGGAACCATAGTCGAATTCAACCAAAAAATTTTCCATTTCCTTTACAATGTAAACCATTCTGAAACCACTATTATGGAAATCCATCAATGTTAGACTGTTGACTCCACTCCTGATTACAAACAACTTTGTACTAGAGAATATAGCCGAATTCAGCCGAAAATTGTAAATGCCGTGTCGTATCAGGAAGTCAAAGAAAAGGCGGAATGTAGAGAAGTGTGGAAAAGACTCCACCGACAAGAGCATAACTCATAAATTGAAGAGAGATACACGTCCGATAAATAGTTCTTCAAAAATAACGAAGTCACACGGTCAGTACGAAAAGTGCGTCATCTGCGCTACCCTTGAAAAATCGTGACGTCAGAATACTCACTTTACATATTAAACATCTCTAAAACTCAGTGGCACAACATTTTACCATTTAGTACTATTTGGCATTAGTTCACCACAGTTTCTTGACATTGTCAAAATTGCTGAGTTCCACTTTGTGAATTCTAGCATCACGATCGTCCTCCTAGCTACCCAGTAATACAAAGATGGAGGAGGAGAGCATCCGAATCCTATAGAGAGAATAACAATTTTGTAAGCAACAATTAAATTCTTAGAACCTACAAGAGATCGTTAATGCAGCGCTTGTTTCGAGAAATTTACAACAAAGTGTGTTCTAATTCCGTCGCTTCGCAGTGCATTCCACCAACTACACTAAGTATTTGAAATATTTACTAACCCCGTTTATTGTTTCCACCATCCTATTGTTAACCTTACAGTAGTATTACTCTCTTTTAAAGCTTCAAATCAGCTTAACAGCATTTGAATTTAATACATTAACATTTTATTTCAGTAGATTTACTCACCAACAGGTGGGAGTTTCATTTGAAATTACTATGTAATCCACGTGAGAGTGGCTCTTGAAGTACTTATCTACATTGAGAACATTTAAGTGAGTATGTCGTTAAAAATGTAAGTTTCTTAGAAATCTTTTAAGGAATTGAAAAATGTTAAATCTCAGCTTATACTTCTATCTTATTTGGACTTACTCATAGTATATCCAATTCCTTCAGCAGCTTTGGAGTTAGTACTAGTATAGTCGGGCAGGAAATACTTGAAATTAAATTTACATATTAAATAAAATGCATGTTTATTTCAGTATCTCTTCATTGTCCGTTCTCGCATTTTGGAGTCTGTTCTGGACAAATATCCAACTCACTTAAAAAGTCAGAATTATTTTTAGATTCATAGTTTCAAAACAAGGTAGTTAACCAGGCGTACAATTAAAAATGCTTTAACAGCCACCGAATACTAAATTTATAACTCGCTGGGAATTGAACCTGCGACCTCCGTTCTGTAAACGCCGGTTAAAAGTAATAATCATACGTTCCCTTGAAATTATACTATAATGAATAAATAAATATCCTTAGACATACACACAGCGCCATTTAGTTCCACAGTAAGCAACTATAGGCTTGTGTTGTGGATACCAGATGGTTGATATACTACATAATTTTTTTTTTTTTTATAAATACTTGTTATAAATGAAAACATCCATAGCTATGTCCGTATTCATCACACGGGATTCGAACCCGCTACCTTTTGGTATAGTGGTCAGTCAGTCAAGGTCAGTTGCTAACCACTACACCAAACAGGTCGTCACTATATATACATAGATATGTATATCCAACCGTTTAACGTGCTCATTCACTAAGAGACAATAAGATGCACCGCACCTGTACTAGAAAATAATTTTGAAATGGCGTACATACTCGCAAAGTTTTATATTAACAACTGTAGAATGGTACCAAAGATATCAAATAGGAAAGCATTCTAAACAACCATTTACATCCTCAATTCCCATTCGCGTGTAAAACGAAAAGAAAAAAACATTACGCAAAACGATTTCTGTACTTATAGGGCCGTAACCCTTCTACGTACATTTTGGGTAATGAAATCTGAGCTCAAGGTGCGACATATATGGGGAGCTGGGGATTATTGAGGAGCGTCAGTTTCCACCCTCAATGTGGTATTACGTATGATTTATTTTCGGGGGTGAATAGCATACAACATGTTTCTCTTGCTTGATTTCTCGAGAAATTGTATTTTATCGGTGCCTATTCGGGTAAGAGTAGGGTATATTTTCGAATAAATACAGAATCTATACTTATTTTGTATCATCATCATGATATCACTCACAAGATGTCCACTGCTGAACATAGGCCTTCCAGAGCGACCAACGAGCAGGCGAAGTGCATCCAGCGAATTCCGGCGCATTTTCCGTCCACCTTGTTGTTTGACGACCAACACTGCGCTTGCTGGTGCATATTAAGTATGTATTTTGTATGGTCGACGGTTCTAATAAATTGAATCTACAAAAATCGTCCATATAACCGAATTTTCACACCATGGCTGGCTGACTAACCAAACAAGTTAGTGAACCCAAGATGGCTTTTTTGTAGGGCTAAGTGTAGCACTCTATTATTTTGTAGATATCCTTGGTAATTTACTTTTTTAATTAACAATAATAAGTGTTAAGCAAAACTTAATTTTGATATCCTATTTATTTTGTCATCAGCTCATTACATCACCTAAGTTTATATGCTACTCCATAGTACTGTAGGTCATGTAACAATTTGAATAGGTGAACCTATATTTTGAAGAGCGCTGACCCCAATAAAGCGGGGCATCCTAGTTTAGAACTCAGACTTGCCCTACTTAAGTTATTATAAAATACAAATACAAACAACCTCTGCTGTATACTGGTTTTCTATGTGACATAGTTACAAATAAACGAAATAAAAAAAATAACAAAATTTAACAACACGTTTAATAAATATCATATAAAATACACACAAGGTCATAATTATATCTGTATTGTATATACCTATATTATGAATAAGAATAATATTATAACAATAATTTCTCTGGATCACTATATATACTTAAGCATAAGATTACATAAATTGTTTTAGCAATCTTTTTGTACTAACTATGGAGGAGCGGAGTCTTCGAATACAGGCATCATTATGCTTATTAATAAATCATAAAATCAGATCGTCACTTTGCATCAGGTGAGATTGTGGTCAAAAGCGCATCCAGATAATCATAAGAAAAGATAAATAAATCATTTAAAATTTATTATGAATTGAATGAAATATATATGAATCAGAAATGAGGAAATCCGCAGGAGAACTATGGTGACCGATATAGCCAGAAGAATAGCCAAACTTAAGTGGCACTGGGCTGGACACATTGCTCGTAGGACCGACGGCCGTTGGGGCGGAAAGATTCTCGAGTAGCTACCACGCACCGGATGACGCAGCGTGGGCAAGCCCCCCACGAGGTGAACCGAAGATTTAGTAAAGATCGCGGGAAGCCGCTGGATGCGGGCAGCGCAGGACCGATCGTTATGGAGATTCTTGGGGGAGGCCTTTGTCCAGCAGTGGACGTCTTTCGGCTGATATGATGATGAAGGTGATGTTGTTCTTTTCTACATACATATGCCTGTTTCCCGCAGGGGTAGGCAGAGACGACGAACCTCTGCTATATCCTGATTTTCTATGTAAATCTAAACGGGGGATATACAATATATATAAACTCTGTCAAAAACATAACACCCACCAAAAAGCTGAGGATTGTGGTAACTTTTCACAAGATTCCATCGATGCTGGCACCAATACGAAATGAGTTGAGCGGATAAGTCGTATAATTACTTGCTCGCCCGCAGGCGTTTCTGAGATCAATGTAAAATTAATTTTCTCTCTGCACTCCGTATACATTACTTCGTAAGAAAACAAGAAGGGATGAAATAAGTCACCGCTATTTTAAAGGATTAGAAAGATTTCATCTATTTTTAATCCATGATGAAAAACCATGTGTTTCACGTTAATGTACGCGTGTCCAGTCTTTGTCCGGATGTATCTCAGTAATTCGTAATGTTAGACAAAAAGAGACAGATTCGGTAGCCACGTATGATAAAAATCGATTACGCCGCCGTGTCGAAGGCATTTAGTAGTTACATGTTTTTTAACCTCCTCTGTGGATCAATGTGAACAACGTTGGATTTACGATTCGGAGGTCGCAGGTTCGATTCCCAGCGGGGTACATATTTAGTACTCGGTTTGGTTGGTGGTAGGGCATATTAAATGTCCGGCTGGCTAGCTACCACCATCTGATCTAAATCTGCCGCCAAACAGCAATGTTAATAAGCATTGTTGCAAGACGACCGATTGGTGTAGTTGATAGAGACCCTGTCAGCGAAACTAACGGTTGCGGGTTCGAATCCCGCGACGGGTAAATGTTTGTGTGATGAATATGAACATTTATTCCTGAGTCATGGATGTTTATATAAATATTTATGTATGTTTATCTGTTATCTGGTATCCATAGTACAAGCTTTGCTTAGTTTGGGACTAGATGATTGGTGTAAGTGTCCGAAATATAAAAAAAAAAAAATGTTGTGTTCCGGTTGTCAGAGATAAGATAGCCAGTCCCCCAAATAAGATGGGGTTTCCGGGTCAGTACGCTACCACCTTCGGCCCCATCTTCACTTACATCAGGTGTGGTTGAGGACAAGTGCTAACCCGTTGTGCATAAAAAAAATGTCATCAAGGTCTGAGCTTCGGCGGCTCATTGGTTAAGACGCGGTCTCCCAATTTAGAAGATCAGGGTTCGAGTTTTTAAATTTAATTTAATTATGTGCATTTATCCAACTACTCTTAAACGGCGAAGGAAAACATCATGAGGAAACCTGCATGCCTGTGAAATAAATATTCTAAGGCATGTGAAGTCGCCAACCCTCATTGGGCCGGCGTGGTGGACTATGGCCCATACTCCTTCATTATACGAAGGAAGGTCTATATCCATGCAGTGGGATGAATACGGGCAGATGATGATGAAGGTCTTTCGAAGGTTTATTATTTTATTTTTTTTAAATATTGAATAAACTTGGGGATAGGTTCTTAGCCATAGTTTAAGCTCAAATTAATAAGTTTTTGTAAAGCCCTAACCTATTATTATGAACCTCCAGATGACTATAGCTGCCTAAATTGTGGGGCATTCTTTTCCATATCGAGGGTAGGTGATCGATATATTTTACAAGCTTTTATTTTGCTCTATCAGTCTCGGTGTCCGTCTGTCTGTAATCAAATCTTACAAGTTAAATTTGACCCACTTCCCGGTATGCAATTAAGCTAAAATTTTACATAAACGGAAGTCGGATGATAATGCAATGTTAAATTAAGCTGGTTTGATGATGGAGCCGGATGGTGACCACATGAACACTAATAAAACAACGCAACCCTATCGAATTTGGGTTGTCTTGTAAAGCAGTCTTATCGGACCCAGGGAATCACCAACAGCATGTAGTAAAACGTTAGGACTTTCATGCTTCTAAGCACCATTGTGACACAGCTGTATCCAATACACCAAGCCACTGGATACAGACCCATTTAAGGCCAGGATAGAGCTATGGTCAAAAATGTACGTGTGTGTACTGTGATACGGTATATACCCATTGCGGAAAAGCTGCCACCAGGAAAAGATCTCCCTTGGCCCATCTGGAAGTCCCTTAATAGACTTCGGTCGGGCGTTGGCAGGTGCGGAAATTTCAAGAAGATGTGGGGCTGCTCGTAATGTATGGCGCACTTGTTGTCGTGTCTTGCCTCTCCAGTTTCTTGCACAGAGAAGGACCTTTTTGAAGCCAAAGAGCCATCGAGGTTGCTACTTTTTGGGCCAAATTACTTTAGGTCATTATAAAGACTCGAAAAGAAGAACTACCATTGTACACCATTGTGTCATAGACAAAAGTTACATAATAGAAAAACGGAGAGCAATACAACCTTACCCATTTGTGAGTACTAGAATAATAATGGTGGTTACAGACATACTTAGGTGTCTATTAACAGATATTAATAAAACCTTTTTCTATGACACTATTATACTCAGAAGCATGGACCTCCTAAAGTTCCTAAGATTGCAAACGCCAATTTTCTTAATGAATGACAGACTCTCTTTCAAATGCTCAACAGTCAAGATATACAAAATTTTGTTAAATATTTCGCGCCTCTATTCATAGAGTTTGTTTCATAAAACAATTTTAACGGTTTCGTAAAACAATTTTAATTTGAACAAGATTACGCCCTGGTGGCCTAACGCGCTTGTGGTAAGCTAACTGAGCCATAAGTGTCCTTGTAATTACATAGAGAAACCGCCAGTCTCTTTATAATCGGCTTACCTTTGAAAATAGGCGCAAACACAGAATATTTTAAACAAAACTAAGCTAAACGAACTAAGGAGAATATTATATGTAAACATGTAATAAAAAGGAACGACCAATAGTAGGGTCTTAGTGTAGAAATGGCGTTTAACCAATGCAAATTATTTAATAATGTAAAGTAACCTAAATTGAAATAAATTATTTACCTGCAATAATATTGATCATAACCATCGAATAATAAAAATATCTAACATAATAAATAATTGTTTCTGATTATTACAAATTGATAGCTAAATGTACTGTTTTTCTTTTTTAATTAAAGAAGCTCCAATAACATGTGAAAAGATAAGAAAATAATATATTACTTCGAATAACAAAGAATAACACATCAAACGAGAATGAATATTGAAACATCTCACAAAGGGGAGAAAAGATAAACATAAATGAAAAGGAGGTAGCCGAGATTGCCGAGTATGACTGTACTCCAATATGGAAATGGAAAATGATTTTCTTTGAAGGATTGCGGACAGAAAGTGTTCCTGCCACAATCAATAATTTCAATCAGCATTGAGCTAAGGCTTTGCTGTAATTCATCAATGCTCGTAATATTTTTCATATCAAGCTAAATGGACACCGTCCGTTTTTAGCTCTAAAAGCAGCGACAACTACAAAAAAACAGTTTTTTGTTAATGGACGCTAAAGAATTAACTTACGTAAAATTTTTGAATATGTACGAATCTCAGTGTTATCAAAAGTCGACCAACCATTATTAATTACATTGAGTAACAAAATAAACATTCCCATGTTTCAGCATATTTCAGCATATTAGTCGGTATAGAATTATTCGTGTGCCGACTAATGCTGGAAGCTACAAGCTGTGTGATTTCGATCACCTAAAAAGAATTGTACAAAACCAGCTCTCCTCGTGGGTGTCGCAAAAGGCGACTAAAACATCATAGACTTGCATGTTCTAAAGGTGATGGGCTTACCAACTGTCGCGTGTTGTTATTTCGAGTCTTAAACTTTGAACACCCAAACTTTTATGTTAGGGCTATCTCTGTCCACTCCTTGTTGGATAAAGGTCAATTTGGAAGGTTTTTAATATCAGTCTACCTACCTCTGAGCTGAGCTAAACCTCCTAAAGTTGTTAAGTAATTCCCTAAGATCGTATTTTAAACATTTTCACATACTCTAGTAAAATGTAGGTACTTTTTTATCTATGGTAGGTATACTGCTGGTTAAGACGTTTTGAACCTTATAAGTAATCATTCAACATGGTCGTCATTTTCACAAAGGGATTTAATATTATTATAAAGTAATAAAAGGACGGAAGTGAGGGGTACGATTTATGTAATGTAATTAGTATAATACTCGTAAATGAAAGCGAGAACTCCATGGCATTATTATACATTGCTTTCAGTGTAGGAATGTAAATTACAAAATATACCTTGATAAAGTTATTTTATTATATTGGACATTCCAAAGAAGGAATGCTATAGAACGCATTTCTTGAATTCAAAATTCTAAACTTTTATCTTGAGTTTATCTACCTTTTAGTCAAAACTAACTTGTAAAAACAACATTTAAAATAACATCTCCACAAACGGCTGTGACGTAGTTGAGCTGCATTTTAATAATATTCATTCCAACAATGACGCTAACAAAGTTATTTCAGTCTAGCTTTGTGCAGCCCCATGAAAAGCTGACATTTTTAGCATTGTCCGTTTTCTAGCGACGTCTAACGAGAATTCTTAAGGCCTGTCATAAAAGTACGTAGGGTTGTTAAGGGTACTGACTGATTATGGTGCTTTGTAAAATGCAGCACCTTATTCTTTTTTGGAGACTTTGCAGAGTCATGGTATCTTAATGTCATGCATCTTATAGCGTTGAAATATTTTATGCAGATCTCCGCCCGCGACTTTACCGAAGTCTTTTTAATATTAAAGTAGCCTATGTCCTTCTCCGGTACCCAGAATACTTCTTTGCTAAATTTTAATATGATCGGTTCAGAAATTCAGCGTGAAAGTCGGACCCATAGAAAAAAGACTTTCGCATTGATAATATTAGTATGGATGCCAATCTGTAAAAAAAATAAGTAATCATCCAGTGGAAACTGTTATTACGGCCTATGGTACCTGTTACCTGCAAAGATATAAAATTGTAATTTTTGATAATTTAAGAGTAGATAGTAGATAGTTCTGACTAATGTTCACTGAGCAGTCAAATCTTAAATCGCGAAAAAAGTTTAATTTTATTTTGTACTTGAACCATGAACGTAAAGGGGTGGGAATTAATTGGAGTGTACTGCTCGTAGTCCATCAACTTTTTTTTTTTTTTTTATGCACAACGAGTTGGTGTTTGATCTCAAACACACCTGATGTTAAGTGAAGATGAAGTCGAAGGTGGAAGCGTACTGACCCGGAAATCCCAACATATTTGGAGGACTGGCTATCTTATCTTTGACAACCGGAACACAACAATGCTATTAACATTGCTGCTTGGCGGCTGATTTAGATAAGATGGTGGTAGCTAGCCAGGCGGACATTTAAAATGCCCTACCACCAACCAAACCGAGTACTTAAACATGTACCCCGCTGGGGATCGAACCCGCGACCTCCGAATCGTAAGCCCAATGTGGTTTACATTGAGCCACGGAGGCGGTTTACAACTCTGCAGAACTGAAGAAAAAGGTCAAACGACTCTGACTCTCATTGGTCCGCTGGACCTGCTCGCAGTCTTCCAATGCATACTGCTTTTTAAAGAACTTTAGAAATACGGCAAACAGCTCCTTTAAGAGCGAATTTACCATTAGCCCTTGACATTCAGTCCACATCCTTCAATAACATTAATTTATAGCCGAATGAACTACCATCCTATTCCCATTGGCTGAACGATATAACAATAACTAGGTATTTAAAAACCACAAAGAACTCGATAGCATATTTTGTATTTTCCGGGCACCAATTGGATTTTTTAGCATACAATATGTCCCATGACACACTGGGGATCAAGATGAATTGAACGACACTTCAAAATCGAACAAGTCGTTTAGGCTACAGGAGGTCTCCTTTCTGGTGCATTCGAGTAATTATGTAGTAAAAGTTGTTCGTATTAATTTGTAAATTGTTTTCGTTAAAGCGGTTGGGAAATCAAATTTTGTTTTGTATTATGTTGTTATCGATATTATCTAAGTATACAATTTAGATTAGTATTCATTTTTTGTACGCAATCCACGGTCGTTTTGCAAAACGCAACGCTGCTGTGTAGAAACGCTGTAACCACTGCGTTTGCAATCGCGTGACGCAGATAAAAAGAATCGCATATGAATCGTGGGAGCGGCGTTTACCTTAGATCATCGCAGTGTAAGCGTTCAGATCCGTCTGATTAGGGTCTATGACTTACAGAGGTAATAGATACTTAATATTACAGAATTTGTGAATCAATGTGTTCAAATAATATTAGGTCTTTACCTATGAAATTGGAGATTTTTTTCTTCGTTAATCATAATCTACCAACTCCTACCATTCTATAGCTATTTCCAAATTTGTTTTCTATTTGGAAAATAGAATATATTTTCAAGGTTTCACATGAAATATTTTTTAATGTCTGAGCTAAATCACATAAAAAAAAAATTTAACACAGCTCTTTTCATGAGCTTCCCATATTATTTCTTAGATTCGCAGAAACTTTTATAAAGCGGTTACTTTTAAAAATAAACACTGCCCATATTTAACTTAATGTTATCCGATAATACACACAAAGTTTAGCTAAATTCGGATTTGCCGTTCCCAAAAGAAATTCAATAATGTTTGTATGGAGAAAACAGTTTTAATGAAATTCTTCATACAAAACGCCAATTTCATGGGTAATTTTTATTGTACACAGACAAGATACAGAAAAGAGTCTGTAGGTAGAAAGGCTAGATTAATTCCGAAAGAGTTTTTTCCATTGACTGAAAATAGTGTACACAAAATAAAAAGATTTATACCTAATATAATATAGTCTAAGTAAAGACTTACCAACTCGAAAGCTACACAAACTTATGAATTCTTATGACAGAATATTTTAGTGATATTAACACTGATATTACATTTTTGCCCGGACTTGAGAAAATGCAGGTGCTATATTGTATCCTGAAGAAATACTCGAGTTTTAAAAATAATATGTGCCGGATATTCAGCACTTATTCAGTTCAGTTATGGTATTCAGTTTAAATAATAATTGTATGTGTTGTCAGCGGTATGTATATTAATTAGGACGAGGGTACTTTTTACGAAAATATATTGTTGAAAGGTTTAAAGAGAAAATATTGAACCTTTCTCGCTGTCTCGACTTGGTATAAATATGGGTTAGTAGGAATTATGTGTCAGTGGTTTTTATTCCTGTTGTGAATAAAGAAGATCAACAAGAAAAATTTAACTCTCAATTAAAAAGAAGGGTGCAGTAAGTTTGAAGCCTGTATCTATGTAACGCCAAACAGACTGAAACAATTTGTAAACGTTTTTTTTTCTAAAGCTGGTATTTGGGTTTTTGATGTAAATTGATTTAGCCATTCCGTAGATGTTTGTTTTAAGCTCTTTGTCTATTTCTATAATAAAATTTCAATTTTTCTGCCTTCCGAGGGTTTACTGGAAGAAATCTCTTACAGAGGTAAGTTCATGTATTGTAATTTCTGCCCTGTGTTTGCTCAATGTATTGTTTTTTTTATGGTTAACTTGATACATTTTTAACCTGATGGAAAGTGACGATGTAGCCGAAGATGAAGCACGCGATATCTGTAGATGTCTATTCACCTTGCTCTTGAAGATTTCAAGATCATTTATATGAATGTCATTTTCGGTTCGAGAAACACTCGGAGATTTTTTAATTTTTAATTCATAGTTATAATTTATCACGGGTTGGTTCTATTTATATAAGGAAACTTACCTAAGGCGTCTATGGATCCATTGTGAATTTCATTACAATCTCCCTCGCCATTGGTCGAACTTGACAGCTGAAGTTCATTACCATTGATATTACACAGGGTCACAGAATTAAATTAGGACTAAACAGGGTGCTACTCTGTTCATATCTCCTTGGGGTTTCATAGCTAAGTGGTAAAAAATTGTAATGTTCGTCATGTCCGTTCGCCGGTATATCATAGACCTACTCTACCATCAGTGTATCATCATCATCTTTGTTACTTATGTAATTGAAACTTTAGTACTCCACTACAGCTATTTGAAATTAATTTGAACAATATATTACATTCCATATCACGACCTTAATTAAAATCTAAAGTAAACACAATCAAACACGCAAAATTATTACAATTACCTAAAATTCGTAATTGAAATCCATTTCTCCGTTTTAATTTATTTCCTTTCACGGTGCTCTTTGTAGCCGTTTGGTTTAATAATTTATTTATCCACCCGACGCATTGTAGACACCTACTTTTACTAATTGGTTCGGGCTGAAAGGTTTTTTTTAGCGAGATGCATATTTTAAATATCTTCCACCCATTACCGTGAGCAGCTCTGAGGTGCTTCTGGTTTTTAGGTGGCAATTGAGCATATAACATAAAGTTGCGGATTTTATTCCAAATGGGGTGGTCAAAGACATCCCAAACATTAAGAATTTAATGACTGTAACAACATTCACGGTTAATTTTACAAAATGTACAAAAATGCATACGTGACGTCGGCGCTGAGACCATCGCCTCTAAAACGTGCAAATCTATAGGGATACCACATCCAACGGGAAGAGACGGGTTAGTTTTATTCTTTTTATATACCCAATCCACACATCATCATCAGTCCGTAAACATCCCACTGCAGGGATATAGACCTTCCCTCATATTGAGGGAGTATGGGGCCATAGTCCGCTACGCTGGCCCAATGCGCGTCGGGGACTTCACATGCCTTAGAATTTTTATTTCTCAGTCAAGGAGGTTTCCTCACGATGATTTCCTTCACCGTTTAAGAGCAGTCGGATAAATGCACACAAGTAATTAAATTCAATTTAAAAACTCATTGGTACATGGCTTGCCTGCGGATCGAACCTGGACCTCCCAAATTGGGAAACTGTGTCTCCCCCACTGAGCCACCGACGCTCCCACATCCACATAATAATATATATCTTGCTATTAGATATTAACCCAAATAAATTGGGACCAGGGTAAAAACATGATGAGATGTAGCCGACTATGAATTCTTTGTTCTCTGGGGGCCTATTGCCATATCATATAGCAGTAATATTTTAACTTTATTAACAATAAGCTTATTTAATATTGTTCCCGTTGGAAGTTGTGTGACGTGATAGAAAATAACACCTAATCATTGAGTACGAAATAACAATTCTTCTAATCAGACCGTAAGTGCCTTTTCATACTAGAAAATCTGTTCATACCCAAGTCAAATCTATAATATGTTTTTGATAGATGACAAGCCAACTGTTACTTTTAACAATTATTTTACGATTATTTAAAAATACTCAGCTCAATTCAATTTTGATTGTAACCAATATTAAGTTAATGAATGATATTTGACGCAGCGATCTATGAGTGGAAGCAATTAATAATGAAAAAGTGTGACCGATTGGCTGTCGGTCGTACTGACGTGATAAAATGCTTTACAAAGTACGCTACGGGGGTGCCGACATTTCGGAGCTGTCGAGTGAATTGTTCGAAAATAATTAAACGTTAGAGCTCGCTGCAAAGTAATTATTTTTCTTACGAAGTCATCTATAATTCAGCGCTTCACTTTAGCAGGCCCTGTTGTTGGTTTTTCAAGCACGCCAACCTTTAGTGGTGCATTTCGTTCATTCTTATTTACAGTAGTTCTTTGTTTCCACTAATAAAGCTTTGTTGTAAAAAAATCGTTAGAGCCAAAGAGAGATGTTATATTTTTCTATTACTTTATAATCAAATTCCAAAATGTGTATTTCAATATTTAGAAAACTTATATCTGTAACTATATCCTATGTAGTGTAACTGTAGCCCGTAGTGGCTTAGGTGGCTACTTACCCACTGGGTAAGTTTCCACATTTTTAGATTATTTATGGTCGTTTCACTCAATGATTTAATCGATTGTGGGTGAGACAGCTGTTATACTATAAGTTTCGGCATCGTTCATTCACCCAGGCGGAAAATTTTACTACCGTCGCGCACCTTGAACATGTGTGTTAAAATCTAATTAATCAATCGTTCTATCTGATCTGACCTACTTAGGATCCAAATATTGGTATTTGGCATCTTTTAAATTCGCCCTTTTGGATTACATTACACACCTTAATACCTTCCACTATGAACTTTTTATACGACTTCTACAAATTTTTACATTTGTACCCATGAATATAAACAAGTTACAATGATATCGCAAAAAAAAAAATTGTTTTTTTTTTTTTTGGTTTCATTCTCTCCTTTAGGAGAAGGCAAAGGGATCTAGCCCATAACAGCCATGTCTTATTTCTCTTATTTCTTCAGTTTGTAAGTCAGTCTCAGTCAAAACAAGTAATTCGTCGTATACTTGGCGTATACAGAGTCTAGTCACGGTCAAGTCATTCTTCAGTAAAGTGGCAGAATGCTTTACAAAAGATTTTGGCGGCTTCTTGTGGGAACCCGAAAGCTCCGTTACGCACTTTAATTTACACCTCCCTTCACTTGTACACTATCACTAACGTTTGCTGCACAATACTCTGCCATTATTATTGTTATTACATACATTTTGTTGAAGTAAGACGACGCAAAGCGCTGTCAATCCTTGAGTGAGTTGCCATCGTTATATACATAACGTCACCTTTATCCTAAATGGCGTGGTCAGAGATATTAAAAGTTTAATGCTTGAAACAACATTCACGATTCACCTTTCTATTCAGTATATATATCCAGTATATTACGAAATATATATATGACGGGGCGTGTGTCCATCGCCGTTGAAATGTACAAATCTATAGATGTTTTTTGGTTGGAAAGTCCTTTAGTCGCCTTTTGCGACATCCAATTGAAGACAGTCCTTATGGAAAGTCGGTGGCCAACAAAGGCGGCTTGAAACACTATTAGGGGGCCACTATTGTGTCCACCAAACTACACTGGGTCCGTATCCAATATTTCATTAACAATCTATATATTGCAAAGGGCAATAAATAATAACAATAATAAATAGTTCAGACACTTACACCAATCATCTAGTCCCAAACTAAGCAAAGCTTGTGCTATAGATACTAGTAATAGTAAGTTTATATAAACATCCATGATTCGGAAATAAACGTTTGTATTCATCACACAAACTTTTACTCCTCGCGGGATTCGAAAGTGCAACCGTTGTATCGCTAACATGGTCACTCTGCACTACACCAATCCTTCGTCAATGGCGACTATGTATCACTATAATATATCTTGAATAACCTATTGTATACTGCCAGTCACTATTTATATTTTTCATCGAGTCACTGTGCGAAGCGACAATAATCCCTTTGAACAGGAAACCCCCGCGGATATATTCAGACTTATTTCCCCTATATACTGAAAAAGGAAATGCGCCTGTAAAAGTATATAGGTACCTATACTAGCTTACAGGTTAAAGTCAGTTTGTGATAAATTACTGGGAAAAACTTCTGCTGGAAAGTTAGAAAAATAGATTGCATGCTCCCAAGTTAGACGTGAAGGTACTACACTGTTGCAAAGACCAAGTTATTGAGGTTCGAGGTGTGAGGTTGAGTAACTGAATTTCTTTTTATTATATAGAGAAAGCTGTCTTTCAAATTTTACGAAAGATAAGTCGTTCCAACCAATCATAATCTAAAATAGAACTCCATAAATAGACAGGTTGTCTGTTCACGTTGAGCCATTGGAAATTGATTGAAAAGAAACAAATATGAGGGGAAAGTTTTCCCTTCCAATCCATCACTTTGTGCGGAATTCAGGGAAAGACAATAGCGGAGTATAAGATATTCAGAGACTGCGAGGCGGGAATTGTTGCAATACATTGAATTAAAATGACGAGTCGTAGAAAATGGAATCTTGTTTATTTTTAAGTAAAGTTTACCCACGGCTACCAGGTGATAAACCTCCTTCCCCTTGGTGAGACCGTGGGTGGTTACCACCCTCTTGTCTGTTTCAGGCGCCGAGTATTAATGTCCACATTGTTATTAAAGGCAATCTTTCTTAGTCGTCCATGTGACAACCCATCTATGACCCCTGTTGAGGTCAAACGTATCAATATATCTGGGAGGTTACTGAGGTCATGTGCGGTAGTAATAGGGGTTGTAACCGAAAACCAGTGTTTCGCTAGTAGAGTGATGTTACACATTGAGTTTGTGATCCATTTATGCTGCAGTGTTGCACATTGGTATAGATTTAGGTATGGAAAGCTGTGAACTTTATCTTTCTCTTTTTTCTGTTTCATTTTATTTGCTTTTTTTAGGTGTGTACGCAATAGTAATGTAAATGATTAAGAATAAAAATTTGCGGAAAACTAGAGTTTTATTAATTAGGCAAATTGTTGGAGTGAACGATCATTTGATCATTCTATTATCTAGGTAAGAATTGCATATCGGTTCCGTAGTTGTTAATTTGCATTATGGCCTCTTTGCACAGTGGTAATTATGTGAAGCGGACATATAAGGGGTATAATAGATAAATCTATTACAAATGTAACAATACTATGACCCTTTTTTAAAAAACAATTTGTAAAATGTATAATTTAACAAAAATGTTTTTTGAACGAGTGCTAATTCCATATGTCACTCAAATAACTGGATGGAATAGTATTTTTTTTTTACTATTTAAACATATTACACACATATTAAACATACAACCCATACAAACAATTGGGGGGACCAATGAAAAATATCGGTTGTTATGTGTTTGTATGGGTTGTATGTGTGTGTCCAGTAACGACTGGACACGGACGGACAACGGTCCGGATGTATGTCAGTCATGCGTGATTTGATTTGAGTGCGTTTTTTATATTTTTTTTTTTTTTATTTTTTTTTTTTATTTTGTTTATTATGAAACAAACAGTCGTTTATAAACATATTCAAAACTTAAAAAGAACTAAATCTAGACCTATAGTTTCCACAATTTTTATAAACTTATAATTTAAGAGATTTAAATATTACAATTTATAAAGTGCAGTGGTAAGCCAAAAAAAGAAAAGAAAAAAGAACAGTAACAAACAACATTGGTTATTGTGAGGCAGCGCATGCGATCAAATAACCGCCATCATACATCATATATATTTATCATAACACAAAATATATTATCATACACCATTATGATAATATGTTTCTATACATTATATACATAATAATAACAAGTATATCAAGCCTTAGCTAACTTAAAAGCTTTCTTCAATGAATTCAATGAATAGCAGAAAATATCAACGTTAAGAAGTTTTTCGTTGTTATTATATAGTCTACAAGCACGTTTTATAAACATATTTTCTGCGTAACACGTTCTGCTATTGGAGATATGAAATAAATCCTTTTTTCTACATTCACGTTCGCGTCTTCGAGGTACTCTAAAATGAACACTGTGTAATAAGGAGGGGACATCCAGGTGACTATGTATTATTTTATATAATAAAACAGCATCAATACAATCACGTCGGAGTTTAAGGGATTGTAGATTTCGACGAGAAGCGGATTCGTCGTAGTCAGAATAAGACAAGCCGGTTCTGAAGTCAAGTGCTTTTACAAATTTCTTTTGTAGTCTTTCAATTCTGTTGATATGTACGGAATAGTGAGGTTTCCAGATAGCACAAGCAAATTCAAGACGACTCCGGACATAACTGTTATATAAAATTTTATAAGTAAGGGGGTTTTTGAAAGGTTTCCCAACCCGCAATATGAATCCTAATTGTTTGTAAGACTTCTCTAAGATAATGTCAATATGAGGAATAAATGTCAATTTAGAATCCATTATAACGCCGAGATCACGAACCTGTGTCACTCTACTCAGAACCCTATCACAGAGATAATAATTATAATTAGTAGTATTCTTTTTTTTAGAGAATCTGACTAAACAACATTTATTAAGATTTAAAAATAGTTTATTTTCTTTACAGTATGTTGCAAAATTAGTCAAATCCGTTTGTAATAAGTCACAATCTCTTGGTTCTTGGATTATTCTAAAGATCTTTGTGTCGTCCGCATAGAGTAACACATTTGAGTGAGAAATAGAGTTAATTATATCATTAATATATAATGTGAACAATAAAGGACCCAAATGAGACCCTTGGGGTACACCAGAACTTATATACCTGCAATGTGACATAAATCCCAAGAGAACAACAGACTGGCTCCTATTTTCAACGTAAGATTTCAGCCATCGGAATAAATCGCCGTGTATACCGAGTTTCCATAGCTTCTGTAATAAAGTGCAGTGACAAATTTTATCAAATGCTTTTGCAAAATCGGTATACACTACGTCTACATAGTGACCATTATCCATAGCTTCAAGGATGACATTAGTAAAAGAAAGTAAATTACTATCAACGGAACGGCCTTTATAAAAACCATGTTGGTTGGGAATAATGTGATTTCTAATGACACTGAATAATTGCTCAGTAACAATTTTTTCAAAAATCTTACAAAATTGGCATAATTTTGATATAGGTCGATAATTTTCAATGTCTCCACTAACTGGGCCCTTCGGTATGGGAGTAACCCATGCTTTTTTCCATATCGAGGGGAGGGATATATTAAAGGCTAAACAAAGGGACAATTTATTAGCCATGTTTAATGAAAATCTGTTAAGCCGTTTCGAAGCTTTTATCACAGTTTTGTGATTTAGGATGATGTCACGAGTCTTTCAGGGGTTTTCTAAATTTACAGTTTATAGTTATAACATTAGACAGGTGTCTTGAAACAGAACTGTCGATGTCTTACTTTGCTTATTTTATCAGTGACACTTTCAGTAAAGTTTTACTTCTGCGTACCTACTTGCAAAGTTTTATGTAAACAACTGTTGAATGGTACCCACATAAGTTCTGACTTTCATTTTACTAAATTAAATATTATTAAATACCAACTTCTCGCGTAATAATAACTTAATAATGTAATGTATTTAAAATTATCCTATATAATTATTGGCTTTGACTTTGATTATTAAAATCGAATTGTTTGATTGTGATTTAAAAATTAATATATGTTGGCAATTAACACCATGGTCAGCAACGTGACACCATCCAGTACTATCAAATAACCATTACGTTGACTTTGTTTGAATGATGAGTGAACTACGGGGCACGAAGGATGGAGTGATTGAGGGTTATACTGTTGATTAGCTGGACATTAGGAGGTCATGGATGATGAGCACTATGTTCCTGGATTCCAAAATTATTAGTATCCTCGATTATACAATTTTCTGCCTAAGTTGAGTATAATTATTTACATACGAGTATCTAGTTTACGCGACATCTATTTCAATAATTTCTGCAAGACTTACTTCAATTTTGTATTTCGATGAAGTACAGATATGGGTTAAATTATCCTGAATTTGCATGGTGATAAATCCCGAAATGCTGAGTAGTTCCAGCGGAACGACAAACTAACTCCACGCATACGGGACCGCGCGTTGAAGCTAGTTAGGAATAAGTTTAATCCATCCGTCTCAATTTAATTTTGCGGTTTCGCTAGTTCATTTTTAAAAGGGTATAGCCGTAGTAAAGGTTTTGTAGAGCAGTGTTCTAAAAATTTACCAAGTAAATAAATAAACAGAAAATATTGGACGTTTATAAATTTTGAACATTGGTTGGATTTGTGTATTTAATCATATCTAATTTTACATAGGTGTTTTAGATAAAATGTTAAATAGATATGAAATAAAAAAAAGTGTTTATTTCGAAATGTAAATCGTGGATGTTTTCCATCATTAAACTTTAATATTTGGAACGGTTATATTTGAGATACCTTGATCGCCCTTGGATTTAAAATGACTCTAAATAATTTAAATATAAGTATTTATAAAATATCTAAACGATTTACTATTTATATCTTATCTAGCTTTATCACGAACTTTTACAGAATGAAAGTAGTTCTTGTCCTTTTCCAGGTACCGGGGCACCTCTCTGTAAAATTTCATTAAGAAATAAAGTCTGCTGGCTGTGAGTTTCTTTCAACCAAAATTTAACCGCCTCCGTGGCTCAATGTAAACAACACTGGGTTTACGATTCCGAGGTCGCGGGTTCGATCCCCAGCGGGGTACATGTTTAAGTACTCGGTTTGGTTGGTGGTAGGGCATTTTAAATGTCCGCCTGGCTAGCTACCACCATCTTATCTAAATCTGCCGCCAAGCAGCAATGTTAAGGCGCTGAATAGAGCCAATGACCTTGAGCAATGGATACGCCCACTTAATGTTCGATAAAGCAGCGCTGCGTCTGCGACACGGTCAATATGCGTACCGTCAGACGAGTCGACCTTACGGGAAACCTTCTTGCGAACTGAACTTTGAGTTAGAGCTCTCCTAAATGCAACAGGTGGCGCTGTTCGCGAAATAAAAAACAACACAAAATAATAATATAACAAGGATGATTTATTGAAATATAAATGTATAGGTATTCATAGAATGTTTTCAAAAATAAGTTTGGGACCAGAATGTTTCAGACACGGCGAAATAAATAAATAAAAAGTGTTATTTTTAAACGACTTCAAAAAAGGAGTATGTACACCGATATCTCCGAGATTTGGCGGTTGATTCGAATGGTTCTTTTTGTAAATGAAAGGGGATACCGTCGAGTTGGTCCCATTGTAATTTCAGCGCAATCGGTCCAGTAGTTTTTGTGTAATCATGGTAAATATCAGAATGGCATTACATATTTAGACGATTGCGTAGTTTTTACACAGGGAAACTAAGTAGATACAGTTTGGGTTTGTATGGAAAAAGTGTAGACTAGATCGGTGTGATTATCAGCAATAAATATGACAAATCGAAGATCATCAGGTCGAGCTGGTACACCCGAACTGCCCATTTAACCTGTAGGAGCGAGAAGGTCGCCATCGCACAAAAATTATCATGGAGATAAGCAACCACGGATAATACTAATAACTTTTTTTAACCGACTTCAAAAAAGGAGGAGGTTCTGTATTATTTATGTATGTACATCGATTAGTCCGAGATTTTTAAGCCGATTTACGTCGGTGTGATTATCAACAATAAATATGACAAATCGAAGATCATCAGGTCGAGCTGGTATACCCCAAGTGCCCACCTAACCTGTAGGAGCGAGAAGGTTCGCCATCGCACAAAAATTATCATGGAGATTAGCAACCACGGATAAATACTAATAACTTTTTTTAACCGACTTCAAAAAAGGAGGAGGTTCTGTATTATTTATGTATGTACATCGATTAGACCGAGATTTTTAAGCCGATTTACGTCGGTGTGATTATCAACAATAAATATGACAAATCGAAGATCATCAGGTCGAGCTGGTATACCCCAAGTGCCCACCTAACCTGTAGGAGCGAGAAGGTTCGCCATCGCACAAAAATTATCATGGAGATTAGCAACCACGGATAATACTAATAACTTTTTTTAACCGACTTCAAAAAAGGAGGAGGTTCTGTATTATTTATGTATGTACATCGATTAGTCCGAGATTTTTAAGCCGATTTACGTCGGTGTGATTATCAACAATAAATATGACAAATCGAAGATCATCAGGTCGAGCTGGTATACCCCAAGTGCCCACCTAACCTGTAGGAGCGAGAAGGTTCGCCATCGCACAAAAATTATCATGGAGATTAGCAACCACGGATAAATACTAATAACTTTTTTTAACCGACTTCAAAAAAGGAGGAGGTTCTGTATTATTTATGTATGTACATCGATTAGTCCGAGATTTTTAAGCCGATTTACGTCGGTGTGATTATCAACAATAAATATGACAAATCGAAGATCATCAGGTCGAGCTGGTATACCCCAAGTGCCCACCTAACCTGTAGGAGCGAGAAGGTTCGCCATCGCACAAAAATTATCATGGAGATTAGCAACCACGGATAAATACTAATAACTTTTTTTAACCAACTTCAAAAAAGGAGGAGGTTCTGTAATCTTTATGTATGTACATCGATTAGTCCGACATTTTTAGGCCGATTTACGTGATTATAAGGCCGTGCCTGCGCTCACGCTGCTCAGCGGACTCCTCGGCAAGCCGATCGTGTATAAAACCGAGTCTATGCTCGTTCTGTTCTGGAGTTTCCTGGCGAATACGTGATTTAACGTAATCTTTCATAGCTACTAGACGTACTCGGCGAGCTTCGGGCGTCTCCTGGGAACGCGAAATTGCGTTCCGTGAGGCATTTTTTTCAAGCCGTAGTACCCTTTCAGTTTCGGTTTCTTTTGACCGACAGTTCTTTAAACGAGCAGCACCTTTCGTAAGCCTGCCCATATTGGTCAATTAATATATTTTATTATTTTGTAATGTCTGACCAGACACTAAAAAGAATTAAATAAAAAAGGATTTAAAAAAAACGACTTCAAAAATCCCGGAAAAAATAATTTAATTAAACTACTGCAATATTAATAACTGAAAAGTATGAAATAAAAAACCAGAGCAGAATGTTCTTTAGAGATAAATATACACTATTATATATAATGAGAATACAATACAATTTATATGCTATACAATAATAGTTAGGTATAATGATCATTGAGTTCGTGGGGCACCCATTTGTCAAGCTTTTTTACCTTGCCAATTTGACGCAAATTGACCAATATTGTTTTGACGCTAACGTCGAAAGCTGCTGCTAATTCAGCCGTAAATTGTGTATCATCAGCTTTTTGGAATAGCATCCATCAGCAATCACATCAATTATCGGTATACCGTTTTTCCTAAGGCTTCCTTCTGCTATCGCAAAATTTCTTTCTTTTTCCCCTGCTTTCTTCATAGTTTCTTGAGCAACCCTTTGCCAATTTCTGGACAGAACGTCATGTTGGGTTTGGTATTTTTTATTTGAAATAAGAGGTAGATTTATTGCCGTAGAAAACTCTTTCAAATGTGAATGACCACCACCAATAGATATTATGCCTGCTATGGCACAACTATTGACATCTAAGTAATCATCCTCCGGATAATCATTTTCTATATGAAACTTTAAATTGCACATTCTACACACGAAAGTAAATTTAGAGATGAGCCTATCTTGTTTTTCGTTTATTAAATCGATAGTATTCAGATTACAGCCAAGAGGTCCGTTCAAATTTCTTGCAATTTTTTATAAAAATGCGAGTTGGCTACAAACCGCCGACAGATGCAGATTTCTTATTCCGTATTCTGATCACTTGTAATCTGATAAGTCTGAAACAGAAAACTTTCGTTATTATTTTATTAGTTAATATTATATTTACCGACTACGGCCCATTATTATTATTATTTCGTCTTTGGCCTAAGTGTTTCTCAAAAAACAAGACAATAAGGCGGTCATCACGAACAAAATACTTTTTAGTCATATTTTCCGTAGTCAGGAATTAGTTTTTGTCTTTTATTTCATATATTATATAGCGCATTTGACGTTAGTTTGACATTTAGTTGACCATTCAGGTTACTAAGCCATTAGTTAGTACATACCTCTTCATCTTTTTTTTTTCTGAACACCTTGTGCCTCAATGTCGTACCTGTCATTAAAAGATAATATTATTGAAACACTTCAGGAAAACTTTTTGAATAAAATCTGTTAACTTTAATGTTTTATTTTTTATTTTTTTCGTAATAGGTACATCCTATACATACACTCTGCAACGTTTGTCGGGTTAATTTTGTTAGACCTTATATATTATGATGGCCGAATCTGTGATTTTCGTAAGTCTATGGTAATTCTCAATAGATTATTTTAGCGGTTGAAAGGAATTTATTTGTTTTTTTTTATATAATTTTTATTATATGTCCCATTGGCAATCATTTTATAAAAATCTCAAAGTTATGCTTTTGTTTTATGATGACCTTTACATATTTCTTTCGACAAGGTTTGTTTTTGGTCAAAAATAACAATATTGCCTATTATCTATTTCAGAAATCCTAGATACTGGTAAAAATAATAATTTTACTCACTCTTGCAAAACAAGTCCGGTTGATGACTCTTCAGGGCCCAAATGATTTTTAGAACTGAAAATCAAAGAATTGTAGTACGTCAGCACCTAGGAATATATAATGAGTACACAGCCATGCACAAAAATGAAATTTTTGATAAATATCACTTATACATGTAAAAAAAGATTACAGGATTTATTTAGACATACAATAAATAAAAGCAAATAAAATAAAAAAGACAAGAAAAGTACTGGGATCGATCCAGCACGACGAAATTCAAGCGACAAACCCAAGTCGACTGAGCCAAACGTCTTGCATAAGCGGTGACGAAAAAAGGTACCTATACATCCCGTATCAGTAGACGCAACTACAAAATAGTGAAAACATAATTATGGTTGCGTTTTATAAATTTGGTGTTTCATGTACATACTTAATTAATTAAAAAGAGATATAATATTTTATTATACTTACTTTACAACCTCCATCATGTGTTTCTGATTTCTTTTATATTGCCGTTTCTTCGGTTTTGTTTTTTTTTCGAGTCCATTTTCTATTATTAACTTTACCAACTTATTTATTTACAACTGTGATTACCTACCTAATAAATAAAATTATTTACACACATACAAAATTTTACCCTAATTAAATAAACAAAACAAGAAAAAGAAAGTCCTGAATATGAATATGAAAAAAAGTTCGAATATTTGGGAGAGCGTCTCAGCGCACAACACAGGTCCATCCAGCAACGCGCCTAAGCGATCACTGTCGCATTGAGTACGAGTAACAGAGAAAGCGTTACTTAGAATTATAGGGCGTAAGTGCAAATCACAAAATTAATTATTTCAATTAAAATAGACGCATTATTGAAAATCTAAAACATGAATTTGTTTTAGTAACATATACGACACAATATTGTACAAAATATCATTTATGTTAGTGAATGCATATCTGAGAAAAATAAGATTTCATGCATTTTTAGATGCTACTTTGCAATTAAATTCTATCGAGAGAAGATTGTGTAATTATGTTTTGAAAACATGAATCATGTCAGAAATATGATCAATTTTACCTATAACTTTTTTTATAATGATACGAGCTATATGCTTTACAAAAAATGATAATCTTTCAACGCAATTGGCTGCTGTCAGCCTCTTAATAGCATTGTTGTGTTTCGGTTGTCAGAGATAAGATAGCCAGTCCTCCAAATGTGTCCTTCTGTAACTAAGAGAGATAGAAAAATAATCTAGGAATTAATTAATGGAGGTCTATCAAAACCTAAACACAATTAAAGTTTGACACCAATCTAAACTTCATGAGTCTTATATAAAGTATCCTGCTGGCTGTAGATTTCTTTCAACTCAAATATTTCTGAAAGTAAGCGTGACAGAAAACAAAGTTTTTTTTCTAGGATGATAGACCTAATACAGAACTAAAGTTTCAGATCAATCTTATATTATTAGGGTCCCACGGGCTGTAGGTCGATTTTAATGTAGAACTAATTCAGTGAACCACACGCATCGTAATAACACGTAGTCCCTTTTGAGTATAGACATATTCGTTTAACAGGTGAAAAGGCAACAGGAAAAAGTAAATTATTAAAAAACAAAAAGCCCGCCTGCATATTATGATAATTATTGAAAATCGTATGCGACGAACATAGTGGCTGCCGGCGGCAATTGAAACACTCCCGCAATTATGACGAAATCTACGACACCTCATTTATTAAAATTCGTCAAGACGTTCAGGCTACTTACATACGTAATACTTACATGCATACAGTCGATAAACATTACCCTTCTTTTGGCACAATGGGGTAACAACAGAGTTACTTATATTCATCGCCATACCAGCCGAAAGACGTCAACTGCTGGACAAAGATCTCCACAACGATCGGTCCTGCGCAGCCCGCGTCCAGCGGCTTCCCGCGATCTTTACTAAAACGTCGATCCACCTCGGGGGGCTTGCCCACGCTGCGTCTTCCGGTGCGTGGTCGCTACTCGAGAATCTTTCCGCCCCAACGGCCTTCGGTCCTACGAGCAATATATTCCACCAAGCGCCAGCAGCAATAAATTATAATTTTTTATTTATCTTTTTTTATAATTAACTGGATGCGCGTTTGACCTACGCGCGGTCCTACGAGCATTGTGCACAGTCCACTGCCACCTAAGTTTGGCAATTCTTCGGACTATATCGGTCATCTTTGGTTCTCCTGCATTTATATATTAGTGTGGATATAAACATGATCAATATTTACCATCGTACATACAATTGAGCTGAAATCGTTCCATCTGTCCGCGGCCGATGCATTCATACGTTAGTATGTAACTTACGTTAAGATTTTGAACAATGTATCACAAAATAAAACCCAACACCGACCTTTCTTATTGCATTAATTTCGCATGGCCGATCCCTTTGTCATAGAAGTCAATCGTTTGTCGAAGTTTATCCGTTACATTCATTCCAAATCTAATAATAGAACGGGTGAAAGGGTCACATCTTTCAGAATATAGCTCTGGTATGGGCTATTGGGAAGTTTTATTAGCTACTATCAGAGATATGATATACAATAAAGTTATACAAAAGATGGCTTATTTTCTCATGTTTTACAATGTCGTTGATATTCAATTCGCTGTATTATTAAACCAATTTTAGTCACTTTCTTATTCGACAGGATTCCTGCCTGGAATTCAGTATAAACTTACGTTTCCTAGTTTTCTATCCAAAAAAAAAAATCAGATACAAGACCTTGGCAGGAGTGCTCTTTGCGTGATTTGTTGGAAAAAAAAGGAAAAATCGAAGATTTTCGTACACAATCCCGGAAATTTCCATATCTAAATGGAAAACCGACCCCGAACAATCAATTTATCCTCCAATATCCTCCAGCGGTTTATACCACCTGTACAATAAATATTTATACTTTTCCCCTCGATTTGTATCGTTTCGTTTATTTCAACAAGAAATAGAGAATGTTCCAAACATTGGTCATTATTTTGAGTGTCTTTCCATTTATGACATCATTAAAGAAATGCGGACAAAGGTGACGTTTGCTATTAATCATTATTCAAATCATGTTTTCAACGTGTAGGCGTCTTCATTTATTTTAAGTAATTACCTGAATTTATGAGTTTTCTGTCGCATAAAATTAAAAGTGTATGAACTAAAACCGGTCTACGAAACTCCCATTGTGCACTACAAAGAAAATAAATAAGGATTTTGAAATTTATACAAATACCGTTTAGTTACTCATAGATATACCTAACCTACTTAAGAGGGTTTATTCTGTTCAGTTTCTATACAATACAGAATAAATTAAATAAACACTCTAACCGGCACTCGAGAAACCTAAAAGCTAATTATAAATATTACATAAATATAGGAATAAATCATCTTAATAGAACAGAACGGTTTGTTTATATAAATTACTGTTATATTAATGAGTTTCGGTTTCATTATCTAAGCTTTATTTTCAATTATCATTTTTCAGCAGTGCGCAAATTTGCTGAAAAAGGTTTAGCACGGTTTTATAAGGTTGACTTGTATATAAGTTTGTGAACAAATTCAGGAAGCAAATTCTCGTCCACATGTAAAATTGTCGGCCCGATTAGAAACTTTGAACCTCACTAGCAGCGGACGAATGTAAACTCATCGAGTTTGGCCGATTTTGATTTGTTGTGATGAGTCCTATTCATTCTAATATGTAGCAAACTAATGGTGTTTTCGTTTTATTGAAACATTATATAGAATACTCTTGGAATAGTTCTATTCTAAATAAAACAAAAGAAATTACTACACGAGCTATAATATTTCTTTATTTGGAGTCAATGTAAAGTATATACCTACTTTAGATTTATCTTTTGAAGACCTTTCATATAACGTTTAACGACCTATTTGGTGTTGTGGTTAGAAACCTGAGGGCTATACCAAAAGTCGCGGCTTCGAATTCCGCTAGGGGCATATGTTTGTATGATGAATACAGACAGGTGTTCCCGAGATATGGATGTTTCCTATAAATATGTATTATGTACCTACAAAAAAAAATGTATTTGTGTACTTTATCAACTAACTATAACTAGATGGCGCTGTGTGTATGTGCAAAGATATTTATTTATTTATTAAATACTCCAAACGATCAATTTTGGAATAATCTTCGATATCCCTTTCACCGTTACAGCCGCTTTGTATTTTTATAAGCATTAAGTATAGGTATAGCTTATTAGCTGGAATATATCTGACCACCTCATTTGGGATGAAGGTTGTGACATTATGTATTTATGAATAGCTTATTGATACTCGGGCAAAAAGATGAATCAACAACAACTCATTTTTCAAAATAACAATATAAGTTAAAAAAACATACAAACGTCCGAATTGAGAACCTCCTCTATTTTAAGGTAAAAAATCAAAAAATCCGACAGCATATTTTCTTTTCGCGGGTGCCATGTTAGATTTTTTACTATAAAATATATCCTATGATACTTCAGGATTCAAGACCAATTTAACGATATACGGTTCAGTGTACTAAGTATCGGGAATTTGTCAATAAAACAAAAAATACAAATTATTCATCTTTTATTTTATCGCCTTCAAAGTAGGCCCCATCGCTTGCAATACAACATCTCCACCGCTTCACCCAGTCTTCCATACATTTTTCATAGGCTATTTGCTGTATGGCCTTTAGCTCATTCAGCGAATTTTCTTTTATGGCTTCTATCGACTCAAAACGTTTTCCTCGAAGTGGTAATTTTAACTTGGGAAATAAAAAAAAGTCAGACGGAGCCATATCAGGTGAATACGGTGCTTGGTCGAGAACTTTTGTTGAATTTTTCGCTAAAAACTCTTTCACTATAATGGCTGTGTGTGATGGTGCATTATCATGGTGCAGCATCCATGAGTTGTGTTGCCACAAATCTGGACGTTTTCGGCGGATACTCTCACGCAAACGCTTCATGACGCCTAAATAATATTCTTTATTCACTGTTTCTCCCTCTGGAAGGAATTCGGAGTGAACCACACCACGGTAGTCAAAAAAAACTGTCAGCATCACCTTGATTTTGGAGCGACTTTGCCGCGGTTTTTTGGGTTTCGGCTCGTTTTCGAGACGCCATTCTGAAGACTGTTGGCTTGTTTGCATGTCGTACTCATAAACCCATGTCTCGTCGCCAGTTATTATACGTTTCATAAAGGTCGGATCCGTAGAAGCTCGGGAAACCATGTCTTCAGCGACATGCTTTCGCTGCGCTTTTTGAACAAAATTGAGCTCTTTTGGAACTAGTCGAGCGGCGACGCGTTTCATGCCTAAAATGTCAATGAGAATGTTGTGGACGGACTTAAAAGATATGTTCACCTCACTAGCCAACTCTCTCAGACTCATACGTCGATTTTCGAGCACTAGCTTCTTGATTCTGTCGATGTTTTCTTTGGTCGTAGCGGTTGAAGGTCTACCAGAACGAGGCAAGTCTACTACTATTTCTCGGCCTTCTTTAAAAGCCTTATACCATTCATAAGCCCTTGTTTTTGATATACACGATTCGCCGTAGGTATTTCGCAACATTTTTAGTGATTCACCACATGAAATATCATTTGAAACACAAAATTTAAGGCACACTCTTTGTTCAACAATATTTTCCATTGTAAAAATCGCCGAGGACTCAAAACTATGACCAACAAAAAGTGTAGTTTAAAACAAATTAAATGACAGATCCCGCTCAAATTTTGCGCGCTAAATCAGTACAGTGCTACCAACATGCAGTAAAAAAATTAGAACGACCTCTTTTACGCGGGTCTTTTTATTGACATATTCCCGATACTTTTTACACAGAGTAGTATACAAAACCTCCGTGGCTCAATGTAAACAACATTGGGTTTACGATTCGGAGGTCGCGGGTTCGATCCCCAGCGGGGTACATGTTTAGTACTCGGTTTGGTTGGTGGTAGGGCATTTTAAATGTCCCCCTGGCTAGCTACCACCATCTTATCTAAATCTGCCGCCAAGCAGCAATGTTAATAGCATTGTTGTGTTCTGGTTGTCAGAGATAAGATAACCAGTCCCTCAGATGTTTGGTGGTTTCCGGGTCAGTACGCGTCCCGCTTCGACCTTATCTTCACTTAACATCAGGTGTGATTGAGAGCAAGTACCAAACCGCTGTGCATAAAAAAAAATGTGCCATCCGATATTCATCTCAATGGACGGCCTACCTATTTACTTGAAGTCTCACTTCGATTATGTATGAAAGCGGGTTTAGTATTTCATTTTTTGACCATTAGAAGACAACGAAACACCAGTATATCACTGAGAGCTGTATCCAATAGTCTCTGGCGCCGCATAACGTGAATTTATTACCAGTTTTGCAGTAGGAAAGTCGCCAGAATAGTGCGCAATGCCACATGATGTGTTTAGAATGAAAAAATATAGCTTCGTGCATTTTGAAATCCACAATTTATTTATGGGTATTGAAGTCGCATAGCAAATGAATATGTGTCTATCGTTAATCTCACAAACACTCGTTATACACACACGCTATAATTGTTGGAAGGGTTTAGGTTAGGTTAGGAATTAAGTTCAAATTTATAAGTGACATAGCTTTCCGCCCACTCACTTTATCGGGATAAAAAATGTCCTGTCTTAATCCAGGGTATGTTCTTTACCATTGGGTTTAGCAGGCTAAGGAAGGACCTGTGGCCCCTGTGAGGAATAGTTGAATTGGTAAATGTCAATTGTTTGTCGCCTCATTACTAGTAATTACTCCAACTTTCAGCTCTCTATCTTGAACTGTCACAGAGATAATGTCAAAAATGTATTTTCTTAACATTTTTTTTCAAACTTGTGTATCTCCTAATCCATAGCAGCTAAAGCATCGAAGCAAAATGACAGCTACGTAGTTTGAGTGGAAGTGTACCCTATAATTTTATTAATATTTTATACGTGAAAAATAAAAGAAATAAATGTCAATTTATTTTTTTACAGTTTTTTCTAACAAGTTTTTTTGAAAGTACAATTATGAAAAAAATCATATAAATTGCTGATAGTATTACCTACTAGCATACGAAAAGTCAATTGATAATATTTGGTGTAATACACTGAAAAGAAAAATAAAAAACTAATGAGAGTATTTAAGTATCAAAAGAGTTATGCATTCTGAGTTTATATGATAGTACCCCTTTATCTAAAACAAAATAATAATACATCCTTTGTTGCTAGGCAACAAACATAAAACTTAGAAACGAACCTTCAGAAGGCTAGACTCTTGATACTTGAATACTTATATATTATCCTATCCAATATATTATGCCCATTGTTGTCCTAGCTGTGAGGTTCCGGCCCGTAAAAAGAATTGAACCAACCTTCCCTTGGGTGTAGTTAGAGGCGACTAAGGGACTTTTCACCAAAAAATATCTACAGGATTGCATGTTTTATGTGTATTTCGAAAGATGAGCCGTCTTGTGTGAAACACCCAAACCCTAATGTTTGGGATGTCTCTGACCACCCCATTTGGGTTGAGGGTCGTGACGTTATGTATATTTATATGGATATAGTTCTTTGGTTAAGTTATTCAAATCAAATCAAAATCAAAAATATTTTAATCAATATAGGATACAAAAATATCTCATATTGAAAGTCAACATGTTATTTTTTTTAAACTACTTTTTATTTTAAGTTAACCTCAAATAATCATCTGTAGTGGTGGCCAATTTTTACTGTGTCTCCCGCTCCGGCCATCCAAATAGTTGGCATGAGAAAACCCTTAATTGAATCGTAATTTCAAGGAACGACCACTTTATTCACACCAAAACACATACCTAGAGAATAAGCTTCACATTTCCCTTTAGTTTGTTTCGATTCGAGTTTCAGCGCCATAAGCTCTTCACAGTCAATTTAACGTCAGTTATTTATTACATCTTTATCGTGCACTTAAAATGTGTTTTATTTTTATTCTTTCTGAATGTTTGGTACCTGTAGTATGCCCTTACCTACAATAAATCTTTCCTTTAGAGACCTTTAAGTGTGAAAACTAGGGGCTAATGGCACGGGAATAAAACAGCGTAAATAATGTACGGTGAATAAAATGGGCTTCTGTGTTACTTATTCCAGAGGAAATTTAAGTAACTAGATTGCAAAGTACAGTTGGGTTCATAAGTACATATCCTGAAAACACCTTTTTATTTTCAACAGATGATATTTTTAAGTCTTATCCAGTCCAACATACTACATGAGATCGATACTTGTCTTACTAAAAATACAAACGTCTTTGATATAATTCAATTTATAGGAATGATTGGTCAAGCGCTTATGAACCTGATTGTACAGTTTTACGCTAATATAGTTACTATACGGACCAATTACAAAGTGTAATTAATTTCATTGTGTGTTAACCAGTTTACCCATACACAAAATTACGTGGTTATTTCAATTTCAATAGGATTGACTATTTTATTTTATAAACCCTTATACTTACAAATAAACTGCATACAATTTAGCCATTTTATTTAATTCAAACCTTTTTTTAATTTTACCCCTTAACATTTCTCAAACATCGTCAAAAAGGTTGGTTGCATATTGCTTTTGAATTCAGTAATACAATATTTTAATGCAGTTACTTTAGCTGAGTGTATATAAATTCTCTATTCCTGAAGCCTATTTCACTTCTAATTAAGAAGACTGGTTTAAAAAATTTAATTTTCCAATAAAACTGACTCTTCCTGTGTGATCTATTTCAGTACTGACTATAAGGGTTTTTCCTTAAAATATTGCTTTCGATACGATGATCAAATCGCGAATTAAAATTCTCTTTCTTAAGGGGGATTGATATGAAAATCAAGAAGGTAGAATACTGGACGATACTAAACAAATTTTAATTATACGTTTGATAAAATTTCTCATTTTTAGAGTTATGTACTTCAAAAAGGCAAAAGGTTCCCTTCTTCTTATTAGCAAGATGATGGCAAAAGCATCGGGATCCTTTATAGGAACATTTTGTTGTCCTTCAGTCTATATATCAAGACCCTTCTTCTCAAGAATGCGTGGAGGTATCAAGTCGAAGTTAATATGAAATACTCAGGTCTACGGTTCCTTGTAGCTGTAAAAAAATCAAGCTTCAAAGTAATGCAATCAAAAATAAGGCCATATTATATGCCGCATATTTTGACACTCGCTAATAAATCAAAAACTATGGGATACTTCCCCTTGACCCAGAATCACGATAGTTGGCAACAAGCAAGGGTTTACAGCAGAAGTAGGTAAAGAGAAATTCTGATTATCGTCAATTTTATATCACGTAAATAAAAATACATTTCGAAACTCGATTCCCGTGATGAGCGAATTATTTCCATACAAGTTTGTACGCAACCTGTGACGCAACCAGACTGGCGCTGGCCAGGTTTTTATTAGTGACGTAGCAGCACTTAGCTCTTTTGCTATAGTATCTATTCACAGGAAGTGAAGAAAGGCCACATTTCTCCACATACACGATATTAATAAAATACATGCCTATCATATTTTCACATACGTGAGTACATTCTATTCAGCAATGATATTCATATTGTGTGGTACCACTTCAATCACGAACCAAGTTTACCAGTAAATATTAAAGTTGTATCGTGAAGCACGTCTTACGTATCTCCGTATCAAAATATAAACAACACTCGTACAAGAGTGGATACTTTCATGAATTTTATTCCACCGTTTTATACTCAAGGCTCTCTTGGCTCCTTTGAATGAATACTCAGAGCGAGGTTGATAGAAAACAATTTGAATATTATGACGCTAAGCAATCATAACCTAGGTATAGGTCCACTAGGTACGAGTAATGATAAGATCTAACATATGAGAGCCAGTGCAATTGTAAGATTGTTTCGTTCGTTCTTAAGCGAGATACAGACTTTGTTATCTATCTAGAATGGTTTTAAGATCTTCTATGTTTGCCCTTGTTTTTTTTGTAATCTTTATTGGTAATTTTGGGAGGTACTTACCAATGACACTGCTGCCAACCGCTGATCTATGATATTAGGCTCACAATCGTTTAATCGCCTTTTATTACACCCACGGGAAGAGATGTATTAGTCTTATTCTACTCTGCCGATGGAACCACTTGGCAACAATTTCTAAGTCTACCTTAATATCAATAACTCGTTGAAATCATTTATTACATCTATTTTTAAGAGCCGACAAACATGAAATAACCATGTTGTCGAGTGAAAATGCGTTGTGACACTGTAATTTAAGTAAAAGCACATACGTAATATTCCTGCCACTAAAATGTTAATTACAGGTATAGTACGTTTACACAACTTGGCAGATTTACAATGTAAACGGGCCCTGAAGGTGAGACATTATTATTCATCGTAGCACCCAAACAACTTCCGTATACTACGAACATAATTTAGACTTTTCAATAAATTACTGTAGCATAGTCGGATAGTTTCAGAACGTAGTGAATTTTATAATATGGGAGAATTTCACTGTATATAAGAGGTCATATTAACATGGTGTTTGTCAGAATGACGACTCATATCCAGGGTTGCCGGTGCCTGTTCGTCTAAATCACAGACATATAAATATTAGCAGCTTGAACATAAGGATTAAGATGGTTTATTCCGTCCAGTGGCGCCCTCATTTATGTGTTATTTATAATTAATTTGCAGGCCAAAGCGATTTTATTTATTTAACTGACTATGTTTTAATATTTAGGAAGACTGGACGGAATAAACCCTTTTAATGTTTGGTCTTCTACTACTTATAAGTCTGTGGGTCAAATTAATGTTAAGTTGAAGACTTAAGTGGTCAACGAACTCTTTCTGATTAATTTTTTTATGCACAACAGGTTAGCACTTGACCTCAATTATACCTGAGTATAAGTGAAGATGATTGAATTGATTATCCATTACTACTTTATAGGGAAGGACTCGTGTATTTGCAATTCGTTTTCGATACGTAAAGTTACCCAACATCTGATGCGAACGGACCCATGGAATGGTGACCCTGGCATTTTATATGATTTTTCGGTTTAATTTTTTGCATACAAAAATCAGTCACTGATAATCGGACGGCGGGAGATCTTATTGCAAAAATTATTTACAGTGTCTATAATATTTTATTAATACTACGCAAATTATCAAACTGACTTATAACACGAGAAGTAAGATTTCTTACTATACCTAATAATATATTACGTACGTAAAATGTGGGTGAGATAATCTCCAGTGACGGAAATTCGCGACTTTTTCTAGTGCGAAAATCTTAATGCAACATTATGTAGGTACCTTATAGTGACAGTATGTTATACCTGGATAAATGATGCGAACGTACCCAACGTACGAACGAGTACCCAAACTATGAGCCCCCAATCCTTACATATAATTTCAAACTTTGTTTACGATGTCATATACTACCTTAGTTTGTTTAGTAACAGGCTAAACCGCAAGTGTTATCAGGTAGATAAATTTAGGGGAGCGATGATACTACCAATCCCATGGGACAATGTAGTTAATGATGACCCACTTTATCTATATTTCCTGAGGCGACTAAGTCCCAGGTCGATTAGGAATATATCGAGGTAGATGGAGAGATGATAAATAGGTTGTAATCTTCGACCTAGGCTTTATCCATCCTTGGCCTTTATTACATTGGATTACACATAAATGAGGAATGCTGGTTCGATTCTTGGCGGGGTACATGTTTGGTTGGTGGTACGATATATTTAAATATCATCTTATGCAAGTCTATAGTCCGCAGTGGTGGCATTATTTTGATTGCTTGAGAAAAGTTAGCTATTCCTTATTACGTTGGAAGGATGTTTACATTTTTATACCAACTTCGTGATTGAGGTTGATTACTACTAATCCATATGTAGGTAAAGAAAAAAATAAATGGTATATGGTCTCTGCCTACCCCTTTTTTATTAATATTTTTTTTTCATTATTGAATTTATCCCTGGGTCAGTTATTTAGTTCAGACGATTGACTGTATATATCGTCTTGTTTCGTGACGTACGGTACTATGAAATCTGCTCATTTCATTCTTAGCGAGGATAAATCTATACCACAGTTACTTAGTTTGAGAGAGAATTTCGAGTATTCACCTTGATTTTATCACAAAAATTGTTTCTGCTTTTATTCAAAGTATGACATTTTTCACTATTTCGCGATTTTATGCTATAAGGAATTGACAATATGGGAGTAAAAAATATGCTTTTACAGACAATATGTTGTGGAACATACTTGCTACGAGTAAACAGGTAAGACGAAAAATGTAGTTCAATTGGGTGCTGCGTTTGGAATCGCCGTCGTCACCCTCCATTTTACATGCCCGGAGAGGGACGACGACGGTAGCCTTGATTTAGCGTTGGACTGGGTGGAGCTGTGTGCTTTCGCCGATAGTATATTGGGATTTAGTGTTCCCTAATATGAGCCTAGATGATTCAGTATTCGATCTTTATAGATGGAACTATGTAGGAAGTGCCTTTCCAATAAATTTTATTTCGATAGAGGGACAAATGTCTATTTATTTCGCATATCATCTTATGTATCTAGATATTTAAGTTACGTTACATACCTTTTGTAATAATTGATAACGCGACGGGTCAGTGACCTCATTCGCACTACACACAAACCTTTAGGCGTTTCGTAGGCGTCTTATAGTGGTTCAAATAATGTTCTATGGATAAATAAACCGAAAAAAAAATCTAAGCTGTACGGCACTCAGACTATCTGTCGTTACAATACCTAGTGCGGGATCTGAGAATCGTGCGGCTGGTCTCCGAATGATCTTCCTGTCTAATTTTAAGTGCAGGCTTTTACCAAAAAAAAAAGTTATAATAAATAGTGATAAATGCTATTTTTACTCACAATTTATATTAAAAACGTAAGCTTTTGTTGTATTCTGAAACTTCCTTTTTTACCACAGTCACACGCAAAATTAATCCCCAAATGTGGGTCATTAGAAAAAGGCGTCCTTCTACAGGCCTTTGTTGGGTATTGTGAGATAAGAAAGCTTTGTTTTTTAGAAAAAAAATACTAAACGAAAGAAAAATGTTTCATGTTTATTTGTTTTGTTGGTTATAAGATATCTTTTCTTTCACGTCAAGGTACAGATAGAGAAAATAGATATGATTACAATGCTTTACTCATAACAAAAGAACTATACCAACTCGTTTATTATGTTATGAGTTTAATCAAAGCGAAAATACACTAATGGTAGTCAAATTTTATATTTTTTATTAAAGTACCGCTTCTACAAAAGGCAATTTTCCCCTAAGAAGAACAAGCAAGAAATTCAATTGCTATTGGACTTTTTTTGAAAATTTTGGCAAACACCCGAGAGGAACTAACATAATATATTGTAGGTATACAAAGTAATTTTGTTAAAAGTTTAATATCCCCGAAATGGCTGAGCCGATTTTCATCAAACATGCCTATGAACCTTTTCCCTAGTTCAATCAATCAATCAATCAATCAATCAATCAATATCATTTATTGTGAATCACAGGATTAAGGATGTTACATTAAAATTATTACCGCTGTGTTCCGCCCGTAGGCATACAAGGTCAACATAATTAGGAACTATAAATTAAAGTAAAATAAAATAAAGTAATTACATTGCGCATTAAAAACTCCATAAAAATGTCATAAAATTTCGAAACCTTACATTTGCATTCATTCATTACTATTACATACAATAAACCGTGGGGACCGGGTGCTCACACTCTTTTTAGGGAGTTATCTGAGCGTCTGGTTGATGCATCCCACGATCGGAGGGCTGGCCTATATTTTGGTCAAAGAATCAGCCTCGCTATACAGCGAGGCAATGCGGCCAGCCTTCTGGGTACCTTTCCATCAACCAGAGACTTGGGGCTAGTTTTTTATTTGTGATATTTTAATAATAAATTGTATTGTATTATACATAATACAATAAACTACGTACAACATTTATGTCAACTCAAGTTTAAACTTAAATGTTTAAAAAACCACCACTCGGCGTTTTTAGTCGGGTCTTAAAAAAGTTTATGTATATGAAAGAGGAATAATTTATTTTGTTATTAACATTCAAATTAAATTAAAAGACAAAATTATTTATTTTCGGTTAAAGATCAGTTTTTTCAAATGAGTTGTAGAGGTCTCCTTTTAAGTATAACAATACATGTGTGTCAGAATACTTGATTCTTCCATAGCAATGTAATTAATTATAAACTTCAAAATAATAAAAAGGAATACTTGAATGAGAAATTGTGAGGTTGTTTGATAGTGGACAAAGTGGGACGTAGACCTATGTGTGAGTGGGTACGTGTATATATGCGTGAGAGAGTGTGTAATATTGTGATCTTAGTTAAAGTTTTTCGTTCATATTATCAGGATAGCATACCTACGTTTTTCTGTTAAATTAAATAAACTACTTATGGCAATAGCTTATATATCTCTTACCTAATAATTTGCCATATTTTTTTCCTTACGGAAAAAAACTCATCCGGTATAAATCTTGTTTTGGTTTTTTAAAAATCTTAATAATTATAACGGTACAAAAAATAGTATACATATACTTAAAATACAGCATGTCAAAACAATTCAAGTAATATAACGAGTTCTCCAGAGTTTTTATCATTTACCCTATAATTACGACAAATACTATTCACATTGTTATTTCATATCGAACGTTGAGTAATACTCATGCTGTTTGTCAATAATTCCTGCCGAATCACTTGCGTTGTATGAATTTCATCAGTCGAACCATAATCCGTTTTCGCTTGTTCAGAAATTTTCGAAAATGCCGATATGATTTTATATTTTTAATTAATTTTCAGCATTCATGTTTGCTTATTGTCTAGACTTTTTGTAATTATTAGCTAAAAATTAAATAGATGCAGGAATCCGAAAACTTCGTTTATTAAATTCAGAGCTTATATTGAATTATTTTTGGGCCCGTGACTTTGTCCGCGTGTATCTCGAAGTAAATGTAAATAGAAATTGAAAACTTCGAATAAAGAAGATGAAATTGTTTTATAGGCAGTCGTGGTGCAGTCGCATTCGCTATTCTTTTTCAAAGGTACAAATGGTATGGTTATCATTACTAAAGACAACTCAAAGAAATTTGTCGATAAAAAAATATGACGATCGGTACTTCAACAGTGACTACAAGGTTATAAAATATCACTGTTTCAATTATCTCTTAAAAATATCGTGGGGAAATTACTGGAAAGTTGCTAGCTCGAGTTAATGATTTCCGTTTCCGTTTATTCGTATTTTAATTAATTGTCTCGTCAGTATTTCTGTACGGACGGACAGTATTTAATTTTAAAAGCATCTAGATAGACATAAAATATTATAAAGCAAGGAATTACTAAATAATATTAAGATAAGAGTATTATTTATGGACAATGGGTTTGCGGTTCACCACAATCACACCTGATGTTAAGTGAAAACCCCCCATACTAAACACGTACCCCGCTGAAAATCTATCAAAATTGTATAAGTATTTCCTTTAGTAATAGTCTGCATGCATTTATATTGTCTTTTACGAAAAGATTATTTTGATTTAGAATTTACTTACCGGTGGAAAGTGACACCTGGACGACATCATTTTATAAATCATAACAAACCTCAAACGGTATTTCTCGGCGAAAAAAATATTGGTAAATGTTTACCACAACGGAAAAGTGACCACTGACAATCGCTAGCTCTTCTCAGTAGTAACGCGACTGCGTTTCGACCTAGTGGTAATTTAAAAAACAAATGACGTTCATAAGTGCATATTGTATTGCCTACATGAATAAATGTTTTCATTTCATTTCATTTCAATGTGCAGAATAGATTTAGAAGCCAAATTTTCATAGTGCCACGTTTGGAGTATTTATAACAATAATTGAACCGAAAAAAATGGCAAAACAACAACAAACAATAACAAATTGTAGATGATGGTATAACATCACGCTGGTAATAAACACTATAAAACAAAAAAATCGTCAAAATCGGCTAACAAATTAACGAATAGGTGAACATACATAAATAGAGCCTGCTCCTTTTTGGAGTCAGATAATTAACAAACATACGAATATTTATTAAAGTATTTTCTTTTTTGTATAGTTTGCTCCTGTCCTCCTGTTAAGGTTTAAATGAAATTCACATCATCTTTTTATTTCACATTTCCATCGATTACTTACTTGTTTAGTTTGTTGTATTTTCAAATCTTTGAACGCAAGACGTCGACAAATCTTTGTCGGATCCGATAACGAATTGGATACAGTTGTATTACCACATCCGGACGAGTGTACTAGTGTTTTTCCATACAGAAAAGCAATAGATATCGATAAATAAATATTTCGAACACCAATATATTGGGATAATCATTTATCTAGTTACCAACTAGGAAAAACAAGGATTTATACAATTTAGTGGGTAGTGCCTTCGAAAGCAATAGTTGCGAATTCGAATCTTTTGTATTAAATTTTTGTATGATGAATGTGAATATTTATTACCGAGTCATGGAGGTTTTTACAAATATTTTTTAATATTTTTCCGTTATTTAGTATGGAGCTAGAAAATTGGTTTCAGTCTCCAAAAATTATGATTATTATACATACATATTTATATTAACCTCCAAATTCGAGAATAAATGTTCATATTCATTACAGAAATACTTGCAGCGGAATTCGAACCCAAGAACATTAACTTCAACAGTGTAGAAGTAAATTTGAATGCCAGCTGTATCTTCATGATCCACCTTACACGTCCCCAATGTTGGTGCACAGCCTTCTCCACTGGGGGAGGGTGCGGGCCATACTAAACCACGCGGGCCCAGTGCGAATCCAGGATTTATGTCAGACTAGGAGCCATAAGAAATTCAGTGCTGGCGCCCCTGTAAGTCACCGACTTAACGACTGCCTTCAATTAAAAACAAATTCGGCCCGACTTTGACCTCCGAAGCACTGATACACTCTTATTAAAATGCCATTAGTTGTCACCCATCCATGGACAGATCGCGCCAGATATTACTTAACTTCTTTAATCGAAAATGAATAGCGAATGCGACTGCGTCACGAATGATTTTGTATCTTAGCCCCGGACAAAGAAAAGTTACAACTGATTTTGGTTATTGATAGTATTTACCGGTCTTTCATTTAACATTCAAACCTACACATTATATCTGTCGCATATGTCAAAAATATTTCCATTGTAAAAATTGGGGTATCGATAATACGTTTCCTGTTCCATCGCGCTCAACCCTATCGATGCACAGTCACGCTGCAACCGCGACGTGTATCTATTGTCGCGCGACAAGTGGCGCCGCGTACGTCGCAGACGCCTGAATGTTTGCCAACATTATTTTGTCGATAACAACACCGCGACTGTTGCTGTTACAAGTATTTCCCAAAAGATGTTGGGGTCTCAAGTGTTAGGGCTGGGTACTTGGAAAATGTCTTTCCCGTTTTTGATATGGACAAATCACATTTAGATAACACTTGCAACTTGATTAGTCTTAAGACTTGCTGTCGATGCTCTAACAACTATAAACAATACGACGCTGTCAGAAAACGTCAAAATCACTGAAGAATTAGACAGACCCGTCTATGTGATAAGTCCGCCGTTGTACTTAAACTCTGTACCTATATGTCGGTACAATTACAAACAAACTCCATACAAATAATAAATATGGATGGCAAACTACTGCTGAACACTGAACTGATACAGGGCGCACAACAATACATAATTGTCGTATTTTAGTATCAATATTTCTAGTTGTGAATTTTAGTTGTGCACTTTGAATTCTGACAAAGAATACATAATATTCTATCCCATTGTATTGCATTCTACATACATACATAACGTCACGACATCTATCCCAATTAGGGTGGTCAGAGATATCCCAAACAATAGTGTTTAGGTGCTCAAAGTATTAAAAGTTTAATGATTGAAACAACATCCACGGTTCACCTTGTGAAATATACAGAAATGCACACGTGACACGGAGTGACCCCATCGCCGTTGAAACGTGCCAATCTATAGATGTTTTCTGGTGTAAAGTCCCTCAGTCGCCTTTTATGTCACCCACGGGAAGAGAGGGGTTTCTATTCCAATCTATTCCATTTTCATCCATTCTGTCCCATTCTATTCCACTCTGTTGCATTCTGTTCCATTCTGTCCCATTCTAATATATTCTAATACAAATAGGGTGAGTAACTATTTTATCAAGTAACCTAACGACATAACTCTTCGCGTCACACTAAAATGGAATAGAAATGCCAAGCGCCTGTCCAATAACAGCTACACAGTAACGGAAGTAACTTCAAGCTCCCCTTATGTCATTGTGATGTGAACTGGAAGTTACGAAACAACTTTGTAACTACCAACCAACTGCGGAAAATGGAGGTGAATCGCGAATGTACTCTAACCGCTAATGTTCATAGTTTCTAAAACATTTTTGTGTTGACATGTTTTATGTGCTTTTCTTCTATTAATTATGCACCTGAATATTATCAAATTGGTGCAATGAATGGAATTTTTTGTGAAAATTTCGCCCTTTCTCAAACACCGCCTGTATGTGGCCGATGGAATAAATGTACCAATTGCTCGTAATTCACTTATTAGTATTTATTGATTCTTCCCTAGTTAATGGATGTCTAGTAGTTACACCACCTGGTTGTACAATTCTGTATAAACTTTGTTTTTTCAATATAATCCCTCTATGTTAAGCGTACAAAGTATAAAATAATATTCTTAATTGCTCCAAAAAATTACATAGGTATAACAGAGTACAAACAATAGGTCATGTACAAAGGTGGACTTATCCCTTTAAGAGATCTCTTCCAACCAATCTAAACATTGAAGTAGGAAACGGAGTAAATTTGGGGTTTAGCAGCAAATTGTGTGTAAATGAAAAAATACTACAGCGAATAATAAAACAAATAAAAAGAAAAGATAACCAAATAATAAACTTACATTAAACATAATATCTACATTACATAAAATATATTATAAACCTACAAATACATAATAATATCACGAAAGATGGGAGAGGTAATGCTCTTTTAACCCTTTCTTAAATACTGCAATTCAAGGGCTGTCCTGAATCAATTTTGGCAGTTTATTCACATCATCGGTGCTTGCACACTGAAGGAGTGAAAAAGGAAGTTTGTGGTGGCTCTAGCACAAGCAAGCGTTTTAGTGATGTAGGATCGTCTAGGAACATCAGGAGGGGGGAGTAAGGAAAAGCGGGAGCGTATCAGGGGCAGCGGGACTTTTAGGATGTTATATAGGAAGGAGAGGATGTGCATGATGTATAAGTATGACCTGTTTGGTGTAGTGGTTAGCAACTCTGACCATTATGTTAGTACTATTACCTATTCTGTGCTAAAAGGTTGCGGGTTCGAATCCCACTAGGGGCATATGTTTGTGTGATGAATACGGACATGTGTAGTTAAGGATGTTTTCATTTATAATAAGTACTTATTTACAAAAAAAATGTATTTATGTAGTATATTAACCATCTGGCAGCCACAACACAAGCCTATAGTTGCTTACTGTGGAACTAGATGGCGCTGTGTGTATGTCTAAGGATATTTATTTATTATTTATTATGATGGATTACAAACATTTGCATTCATAAATATTCATGTATAGGTAATGCAAATTTTTTTTTACACAATTTCAATAACATATATTAGAAACTTATATAATATAAATTGAAAATTTAGAAATACCCGAGGAACTATACGCTATACATCATCCAGATATAAACAACTGTGTGTAAAGTTAATCTTCGAAATGGCTGAACTAATCATTAAACCTTTCCCCTACTTTAATCTTAAATAGAGAAAAAAAAAACGCACTCAAATCAGATCACGCATTATTGATATGCATCCGGACAAAGACTGGACACACACACACACACTGACACTGCTTTCAAACACATAATACTAGTCGTTATTCATCGGGAGTTAATTAGCAAAGTCGTCCTTGTTTACCAAGGTATCATAAAACGTCAAATGGCCTTTGCAAATAATATTAGGTCCTATACCTATGAAATTGGCGTTTTGTATGAAGAATTTCATTACTACTGTTTTCTCCACATAAATATTTTTGTTTTTTTTTTGGGAACGGCAAATCCAAATTTAGCTAAACTTTGTGTGTATTATTGGATAAAATTAAGTTAAGTATAATTTTCAGCAAATCTAAGAAATTATTATCAAATCAAATCAAATATTTTATTTCGGATAATTCCATATTATGGGAAGGGAAGTACATGAAAAGAGCTCTGTTCAAATTTTTTTTATTATGTGATTTAACCCAGAAATTAAAAAATATTTCATGTCAAACCTTGAAATAATATTCCATTTTCCAAATAAAAAACAAACTTGGATATAGCTTCGAAAATCGCAAGAATTGGTACATATGATTAACGAAGAAAAAAACTCCAATTTCATCGTGTGGAAGGGAAACGATTGTTGAATACTGACCGTCGCTTATAATTCATAGTTTATGAATACACTAATATTGTCCTTCTCTACATAAATACGTAATACAAGTAACATCTAAAAGGCAAAATTAGATTACCGAAATAAAATCATATAATTATATGATATTTCCTCGTCACTCGTATAGAGATGAGCGAAAATGTGGATCGCAAATGTTGAAAATGTGTCCTTCAATCATAATAATTCGCGCTTCTGCTTCACATCACCTAATCTGCAAACATAAAGCTATAACACACAATTCGCACATATTCAGGGAAGTGAGAAGTACCTACCTCGCGAAGTTTTACCCCCGGGAGCCTGTCCTAGTTGATAATCATAACGAATGTCTTAAAGGAATTACTCAATTAGGAGTCTGCGCACTTTACCAGCTTCCAGCCCCTCAGTCACCTCATAATGTTTTGTGACTAGCTATATTACATTCTATTGTGACATATGTGGAGGTTATTCACATTATGCAAATTGGGAGTTATTACATTTTGTTTCGACTCCGACCGGATGATACTTTGAACTATTGACATTTGTTTGCGAATAGTAAAGTTGCAATAATAGGGAAGACACTTTACTTTAAAAGATAGTGTAATTGAATTGTAGGTTGGAATCCATTTCGACTAATGTGATAGCAATTTGGCCTGTTTGTCCCGTTTTGATTTTTAACTTTGACGCAATTATTGCACCCAAATTCATTAACGTATTCAATGTGGGTTAAAATAGTGTCACGACTCATGAACTTAACTTCAATTGTGGTGGTTGGTGAAATACCAAACATGGATTTTCGAAATACATAGTATTTTAGAATATACAAATAAGCACAAGTGACAGGGTGAGACCAACGCCCTTGAAACGTGAGTCTATATAGAAGTTTTTTTTGTGTAAAGTGTCTTAGTCGCCTTTGACAATTCTTTATATCTGCCAATAACCACACAGCATATTAAATCGCTTCATGATGTGTTACTTAGCAATAACATTTACCCCTTCATTCCCCCTTCTAATCACTACACCAATCAGGTCGTCTATAAATATAGAAAATTTTCAATTATGACGGTAGGTAAAATGTAAATAAAGTAATAAAAAAAACAATGGGCTTCATTTTTAGAATCGTGTTATTCGCTTATTTAATGAATCGATTTACGAGCACATATAAGTTATTATATTTGTTTAGTACGTTACCAACGTAAAAAAGACTTACAACACGTGGTTTGAATACAGACGCGACTTCTGTAAAGACAATGTTAGAAAATTCAATGAATGCATGTGTGCCCTCTCTTTTTCAAATGTTTTCAATTCAAAAACACTAGCAGTGTTTTCATGATATTATGTGTTTATTTTATAACTTGTGCTTTCCTGTGATTAAGGTAAAATTAAATAATAGACGGAGAAAACTTAACTGGCTGACAAAAGGTTTAAAAAAATCAAGCAAAACAAAACGAAATTTATACTTAAGGTATAGGTCAGAAAGCTTAAATAAAAAAATACATAAAAATAAATTCACGCAAGACAATAATATATTCAAAAAGTCTATAAGAATATCGCATAAAATAAATGGTAACAAATATATACATAACAATAAAAATAAATGCCAGGCAACTTGGAATATCATTTCATCTACTATTACTAATAATTTGTTAAAAAATAACATTGACATGATAAAATTAAAACCCAAGACATATATTAATCCCATTGACATTTGCAATACATTTAATAATTATTTTGTCAATTTGACTAATGTCCAGGATTCTAAACAGAACAACATAGTAATCAACAACATATCTAGAAATCCCTACACAGTTTATTTGAGGCCAGTACATGAAAATGAGATTTACAAGATCATTATGTCCTTAAAAAATAGTAAAACTAGTGGTTATGACAACATTACTACAAAAGTGTTGAAAAGCTACGCCACATACGTATGTTGCCCCTTAGCGCATATTATAAACTTATTCGTTGAGGGTACATACCCTGAAAAACTTAAGTTGTCAATAGTTAAGCATATAAAAAAGCAGACAAATCGAACCCCAACCACTATAGACCGATCACTATAGTTCCTATTCTATCAAAGGTATTGGAAAAGGCGTTATTCAATAGATTAATTGATCTCTTAAATAAACATGACGTATTACACTGAAAACAATTTGGTTTTCGAAAAGAGAGATCAACTACACTTGCTTCTTTAAATTTGGTTAAGACAGTGACTGAGAGTATAAATAGCAAAATACCAATTATATCAATATTTTTGGACATGACTAAGGCATTTGACTTTGTTGACCATGCAAAACTCCTTCGTAAGTTGGAATTATATGGTATCAGAGGAAAGGCATATGAATGGCTGGAGAGTTGTTTGTGCAATAGAAAGCAATGTACTGAAATAGTTAACATCACTAATGGAAAAAACATTTTTACAAAAGAATTTTATAGATCTCAATATTTAGTAAATAAAACTGGTGTTCCACAAGGAAGTATCCTCGGGCCACTACTTTTCCTTTTTTACATAAATGATCTACCCAATTCCACTCCGCATGACTGCACACTCTTTGCAGATGATACCACAATCACAATACAATGCAACGACAAAGAAACCTTTGAAGTAGACGCAAATGAAGCATTAGAAAATGTTATAGGCTGGATGAAAAGAAACAACCTGAACATAAATATAGATAAAACAAATTCAATGTAATTTTTTTCTTACAACGCGACGCCTTTGCCAATACAAATTATTTATAACAATTCTGTAGTGCAAGAAGTAGACAAAGTTAAATTTTTGGGTTTAATCATTGACAAACATTTAAACTGGAAACAATACGTGGACTTTATGTGTAAGAAACTTGAACGCTTTGTTTTTGCGTTAAAAAGACTTTGACAGACGGTTTCAGCACAGGCAACAGTAACTGCTTATCACGGTTATGTCGGCTCGGTTCTGGGTTACGGACTCGTGCTTTAGGGTAACTCAGTCGAGATGAACGCAGTCTTCAAATTGCAGAAGAGGTGTGTGCGAGTTATTGACAATGCGTGGTTTAGATATAGTTGCAAGCCCACATTTAAAAAAAATTGACATACTTCCTCTGCCGTGTATGTATATCAGAGATAATTGCCTATTTGTAAAGTCTCATCATGATTATTTCAAGAATCGGAAGGATTGTTCTTCTCGACATACCAGAGCTCAATATGTAAACTTATTATATCAACCTCCTTGCCATAAAGATATAAAAGAAATGTTTTTAATATGTGTATAGTAATATATAATAAACTTCCTGACAAAATAAAATTATTAGAGGGGAAACTGTTCAAGGTGCACTTGATAAAGTGGCTTCAGGACCAGGACCACTGCTATTATAGTGTTAGTGAATATCTTCAAATTAAATAATGTAATTTTAAGTAGCTTTAGTATAATGATTAGACAAGACATCCAACTTGATGTGACAAAAAATTTGCATACTTGCATGCAGGTTGAATACAATGACTTTTTTTAACAATAACACCCTGTGATTGTAAACTATGTATTCTTGCAAATAAATGATTTGATTGATTGATTGATTGATTAGTTGATTCGAACCCGTAATCGTTGGTTGCGAAGGCAGGGTCACTAGCCACTGCACCAACTAATTGTCAAATAACATTATTCAATTGTTCATATAAGTCATCGTATATAGGTATGTTTGTTAGAATATAAATCTAGTCATTAGTTATTTCGTTGTAAAGTTTTCTTGGCAACGTCTAATTTGAAATACAAGTAATTTTGACAATAATCTTTAATTGAATGTTGAGAAATTCTTGGTTAAGTCTATAATTAAGGCAATTATTCGAACTAATAGCTGTAAAGCCCTTGAAAATGAGTATGAATTTAAACCAAAATAACATGTAATATAACACAATAAATTATGGGAAGGAACTTTCATTCTCATATGTGTATAATTTTCTTTGATTACAGTGATATTTCCATAAACTTAAAAGGTATTTAACAATGAACTCATACCTACATAGCTCGAAGAACTAATGACCGTTAGGGTAAAGCTTTAGAATGGAGAACACGCACCGGCATGCGCAGCATAAGGCGTCCACACATAAGGTGGGCGGATGACCTAAGGCAAGTCGCCCGAAGTCGCTGGATGCAGGCAGCTTCCGAAATCTATGGGACAGGGACAGCCCTGTATGGGATAGAACACAGGTTCTCCACTAGACGTCCTGTGGCTGATTTCATGGTTTAAAATAAAAAGCACAGACTGTACAGTCAAAATTTTAATTGCATATTTAAAATAGATAATTTACCGAGATAGAGCCAGGTAAAGTGTTCAAATTATAAGGCTTTAAGTCACTTCTTGACGTCACAAAATCACGTCCATCCGTCGCTTCGTTATGTCGTGAAACAATGACAAACAAATACTCACTTTTATATAATATTAGTTCTGATTGATTTAGATTGGATTAAGTACATGGACTTGTTTGGATTTTCCATTCAGAAATGAAACAAGTTTTTGAGAATTCGAAATGTTTGTAATATTGTATGATGAATAGCATAACACATGGAGGAGGATAGCAATAAAATTGCATTAGATATTCACGTATGTGGAAAGGCAATTTCTAATAAAAATCAGTGTGTATCGCAAATTCCTCGAATGTTATGTAAATTCTAGGAGTTAGTGACACACTTTGAGTCCTTGTGGCTCTTATCAATTCTCATTTGCAAGCCTCATGCATGATCCTGGGTTAGATAACTTCTAAGTCTTACACCACATACAGTTACTTGAGTACTTTCCATTAAAACCAGAAATTGTGTGTATCAGAAGTTTTTCATGCAAAAAAATGTACTTCTCATGTGATGTGTAGAAAAAATCCTTTTATTTTATAGTTTCTCATTGTTTGTTTTTTTACAATTTCTGGATTTGACGAAATGTACTCATTTAATACTATTCATGGTTTAGGACTAAGAGTACTTAAGCTTACATAAATAGCAACTCGAACATTGTATCCTAGTTCGGCGCATTATTGTCATAGTCTAGTCTCGTTGTTGGTTTGACTTATAGTGTGAGATCCTATATGGAGGTTTGCTCCCTATACTGATATTATGTCAATACGTAGATACTCGTTTGAGATATGAAATAAGGTATGGTGTAGTGTAACCTTGGATAGCCATGAGAATAGAGTGGGTACAACTCAAACTTATTTATCTATCTTCAATTCCAGACACCCCATGTCTTTAAAATAATTATATAGTAATTTGCGCTCATTATTACTATCTGCAATTCGTTCAAAAGTCGAATTCTATGGAGTTGATACAGTTAATTGCTATTTATTGAGTCAAAACTGCATAAACGATTGATGTTAAGTAAGCTTTAAGTAAGTAAAGAGCCTCTAGCTTCTGCGATCATTATCCCATCTGCTTTATGATTAGGGCAAATTGTTCCATGGAAAGAGATGAAAATCATTCTTTATATCTACCCAATTCTATATATCTTCGTGTTTTTGGATCCAAATTATGATGTCAGCCGTTGTCTAAAGCCACGCAAAGGTCCTCTTTAGCACGCAAAGGCCACGTTTTGTGATGAGAGTCCACTATCGCATTGCGTTTGTGACTGGGCTATGAAGCCCCACTTCAACAGATCTTCCAGGTCGGCCACCGCAGTTTGTTATTTTTTTTATAAAATAAATAAATATCTTTGCACAAGCACACAATGTCATCTAGTTCCACTTTAAGCAACTATTTGCTTGATTTTTTTTTTATGCACAACGGGTTGGTATTTGACCTCAATCACACCTGATGTTAAGTGAAGATGAGGTCGAAGGTGGAAGCGTACTGACCCGGAAATCCCAACACATTTGGGGGACTGGCTATGTGTATATAATGTGTGTTGTGGATACCAGATGGTTGATTGATATACTACATAAATACATTTTTTTTGTAAATAAATACTTATTATAAATGAAAACAACCATAACTCGGGTACACATGTCCGTATTAATCATACAAACATATGCCCCTAGCGGGATTCGAACCCGCGACCTTTTGGTACAGTGGTAAGAGTTTCTAACCACTACACCAAACAGGTCGTCAAATCAGGTGATAGGGTTTTTATATCTCGAAAATGCCTGGATGGGGCTGGGAATGTTGCGTCCCACAAATGCTCTCTTGCTGAATTTCGAGGTTTGTCTGTGGAGAGTGTATTTTATAGAACTAACATCGTCAGTGTAGTTGGAAGCTGTTAAGTCCAGATCGATAGGGAATGTTTTACATAGCTCACTAGCACGGGCAAGTTTAGTCGATTGCTACGCTCGCCCAGAGCAAGTTTGTTGCTAGTTACTTTATTTCTGACTTGTTGGCATATTAGTGACGTGGGTCGGTTCATTCTATACAAATCGAGCATCTGAGATGTTAATATTTATGTTTCTTTCTTTAAAATATTACACAAAGGTTAAAGAAAATCTGTTTAATATGTTGTTTCAGTATTCAGTTATAATCGGAAAACTCACTGTGCAGACGAAGAATTCGACCTCAAGTACAAACAAAAGTTCCGGGACATAACTTTCAACTGGCATATTTATTAATATTAAGAGTAGAGAAGCTTTATAAAGTAGCCGTCATGAATTTTCACATTTTCTGATATAATGCGGCGTTCTTACTAACCACATGATTCACTTTCCAATTATGGTGTTGTTAAAACGCTAATATAATGGTCCAAAACAAAATTCTATAATGCCGTTAAAATAACTAGAAAGTATTGCAATGGTCGTTTTTCAGATACGATAGAGCAAGGGCACACACTGTTACTGTTGAAACTATACAGCATTCGATCCCGTAATTATAATCCCATAAAGCAAGATGACGTAGTGAGTAAGATAGAAAGAGGTATGTTAAGTGGTTTGGGAATATAGAACGAATGATTGAAAGGAGATTGACGAAAGCATTTTATAACGAAAGCGTGAATGGAAGGGTCAGTGAAGGTCGACCTAGAAAGACATACGTCTATCAAGTGACTGACATACTCACAAAATGTCAGGTGCGGTCCCGACGAGCATGTATGAAGCATTTGATGAGAGTGGAAGAAGGAAGAGTAGTATGTCAGGATCGTTGTAGGTGGAAATCAATTGTCTCTGCTTACCCCAACGGGAAAGGCGTGAGCATAATTATGTATGTATGTTCATATTTATCCTAAGAATTATTGAACAGCTCAATTCATATTTATTTCGTATTTATGTCAATATTAATCTACTGATATTTTTAGATAATACGATTCAATAAGTTATTCAAAATAAATAACATCAAAGTCAGTCGTGATTTGTAATTTAATTTTTTGTCTTTGCACAAACACACAGCGCCATCTAGATCCACAGTAAGCATCTAGGCTTGTGTTATGGATACTAGATGGTTGATAAACTACACAAATACATTTTTTTTTGTTAATAAATACATGTATAAATGAAAAACATCCATAACTCGGGAACACGTCTGTATTCATCATACAAACATAATGCCCCCAGCGGGATTCGAACCCGCGACCATTTGGTATAGTAGCAGAGTTTCTAACCACTACACCAAACAGGTTGTCAATCGGAACATTTTGTTTGCTGCTGTTCTATTAAGACGATTAAAATGAGTGTACGTTCTATCTAGTTTCTGTTCCTATCCCGCTGCCCGTTTACACTAGCGTCACTGCTCGCAAAAAGGACCATAAAACGGATACGTAACTTAGAGTAAAAAACCTGACAAGTGCAAGTCTAACTTGCATCCAGCGTACTTTCCTTTATAAGTTAATCAACCACCACTTTAATTAATTAACACTTTTAATGTTATATCATACGCTTTTTTGCCGAGCGAGTTGCCCTCATTTCGGTCGCCATTATTAATAACTATTTAAGTATTTAAAAATCAAAAAACCTGACAGTCTATTTTGTATTTTGTTGGTGTAGTGGTTAAAAACTCTGACTGCTATATCAAAAGGCCGCGGGTTCGAATCCCGTTACGGGATTATGTTTGTATGATGAATACAGACGTGTGTACCCGAGTAATGGATGTTTTTCATTTATTACAATGTATGTATTTGTGTAGTTTATCAACCATCTGGTATCCATAATACGCGCCGAGTTGATTAGTGTGGAACTAGATGGCGCTGTGTGCATGTGCAAAGATATTTGCGGGCGCCATGTTGGATTTTGTGCTATGCACTTAGCCTTCGATCATTGATCCTACTAACGACCTATTGAGGTATGACCAATTTGCTTTCAAACTGACTTCGTGTTTCCGAAAGATATTTTTCCAATATGCCAATATTATTACTAAATCTCCAATTATTATCTAACTAATATTATAAATGCGAAAGTTTGGATGTTTGTTTGTTTATTTGTTTGTTGCTCAATCACGACGAATCGGATGAACGGATTTGGATAAAATTTGGTATTGAGGTAGAATTTACCCTGGATATTTTTTATCCCTACAAAGTGAGTCGTGCCCGCGGGATAATCAAATTTCCGCGATAAAGTTATTCCACGCAGCCGAAGCCGCGGGCGGAAAGCTATAGTTATTAAATAAAACACCTTTCACTTGACCGTTTTGCAAAAGGAAATATATTTACAAACATTACCTGTTTCATTGCGTTTTTATGTAATTAATTCAAAGGTTTACTAACTTGTTTACATGCACGAGTTACCCGCCGGATCAAAGGAGGGTAGTCCCACAAGTTACACAAGCTTTACGTACCGACAGTATCACTGCATTTCTCACAACACGTCTACGGATGCGGTGTGTAGAATTCTGAGTATCTCTCTAAATTAACATTAAACACACGAAACACCTACATATAAAATAGTCCACATTAAAATGTGAAAGTAACTCTGTCTGTTTGTTGCCTGTAGGTGGTCTACCGGGAGAGGTATATAGGTTACTTTTATCCATGATACTTCACGAAGACGAAGCCGTGGGCGGAGCAAGTAGATCTAAATATTAGGTGCTTACATATGAAATTGGCGTTTTGTCTAACTGGTCACTTTGATCTCAAATATCTCCTCTTTGATTAGGAATTCCAATTTCAAATTTATAAAGCTATTTACTCATGCATTTGTTTTTCGAAAACCGTAATGAATATGTTTTATCCATCTTTGGTTTTTTCTTTGCGTCACTCGGTTTACAAAATGGAAAACTTAAAATATCGCGTTATTTACGAGTATACGAGTTCCGCCGTGGCACCAGTGCTGCAGAAACGGCTCGAAGGATTACTGATGTGTATGGCGGTGGTGTCGCAAAAGAAAACACAGTGCGTTTTTGGTTCCAACGTTTTCGTTCTGGAAATTTCGACCTGCAAAACAATCCCCGTGGGCGGCCGGAGTCCAAGGTTAATAATGAAGAATTGAAGGCTATTGTGGAAGCGTATCCATCGCAAACAAACATCGCCAAAGACGCAAACCACGTCGGAGGTAGCTGCAGGCTGCGATGTTAGTAACAAAACAGTTTTCATCCACTTGAAGCAAATTGGAAAGGTGAAAAAGCTTGAAAGGTGGGTTCCTCATGAATTGAATGGAGCAAATCGAGAAACGCACGTAGACTGCTGCGTTACATTAGTTAACCGGCATAATAATGAAGGGATTTTAAATCGAATGACCTGTTAATGAAAGTGTGTGATGTGATGAAAAGTGGATCTTGTACGATAATCGGAAATGCTCATCGTAACGGCTGAACCCTGGCAAACCAGCCAAATCCTGCCCCAAGCGAAAATTGACTCAAAAAAAGTTACTTGTGAGCGTTTGGTGGACTAGTGCCGGTGCTGTTCACTTCAGCTTTCTTAAATTTGGCCAGACGATTACGGCAGATGTGTATTGTCAGCAATTGTAAACCATGATGGAAAAGCTAGCTGCTAAACAACCGAGGCTGGTCAATCGCCGTAAGCCACTGCTGCTTCAGGACAACGCTAGACCACACACTGCACAACAGACAGTTACCAAATTAGAAGAGCTTCAATTGGAATGTCTAAGACATCCACCGTACACCCCGGACCATGCTCCAACAGATTACCATTTTTTTCGAAATTTGGATAACTTCTTGCAAGGGAAAAAATTCAACTCCGATGGGGCAGTCCAAAGCGCCTTCAAAGATTTTATTGATTCCCGTCCGAATGGTTTTTTTAGTAAAGAGATCAATGAACTACCTATGAGATGGCAAAAGTGCATAAATAGCAATGGTACATACTTCGATTAAATAAATATATGATAATTAAAAATAATTGTTTTTAGGTTACTCCCTTACAAAACGCCAATTTCATATGTTAAGACCTAATAAAACAAACAACTTAGGTAACAAATTTTTTATCTGATCTTGTTGTTAAAAATGTGTAGTCGTACTGTGACAATACTTATACAGCATGCCAGTAAAAGTTAAATTTACTTGCTGTATAAAGGTTGGACCTTTATACAGCAAATATACCGCCTCCGTGGCTCAATGTAAACAACATTGGGTTTACGATTCGGAGGTCGCGGCTTCGATCCCCAGCGGGGGTACATGTTTAAGTACTCGCGGTTGGTGGTAGGGCATTTTAAATGTCCGCCTGGCTAGCTACCACCATTTTATCTAAATCTGCCGCCAAGCAGCAATGTTAAAGGAAATTTAAGTTCTTTGAACCCTTAAACCACCTAGGTACTTGAGTATTTTTCGTTAAGCCAAGAAATTTATAAAAAAAAGAAAAATCTAATACAAACTATTGTGCGTGTTAACTCTTTTATTGTACTGCATAAACTTTACAATATTAAGACTACCAAAATTTAATTATGTACAAAGATGGACTATCCTATTAAGCGGTCTGTAATAATCACCTTAAGTTTTTGGACAAATTAGCAAAATCAGGAAACATTACACGCATACAATAGTGAAAAAGATTTATTGATTTGTAGATCATCAAGAATCTAACTAAAAACTATAATAAAACTAAAATAAACATAAACAAACACACTGTATCTGATTTGTATGACGTTACACCTAAAAAGAATTTATTTACTTTGTAGTAATAAGAGCAACGGTCACAAGAGCATGTATTGTTAATAGCACCAGTCTTTAAAAGTGTGTTAATTTTATATTTCATTCCATCCATTAAATCAATTACGTATTCGCAAACGAGAACTGTAAAGGGCGACATCTTGTGAACTGTAAAATTGAATAAAAAAGCCGACGTCAAAGCTTTCCAAGTGTTTTAATTTGAACAGTAAAATTAATTTCACGGTAATTCTACCGTCAATATTTCAAAGAAGCGTTACATCGGGAACATTTGTTCGATCGGGACGCCACACCGCACCTGTAATAACATGGAAACCGGCCACAGTAGGATTTTAGTTGATATTACAGTTAGTACCACAACTACAAAAAAATATCTATGTGCAGTCGCCAAGTCGAGCATAACTCATCAATCGTCTGGACAATGTTATTACGTCACGTAATAAGTATCAGTAAACACGCTTATTATAATAGTAAATATAACTTTTTGTAATTTAAGGCCACTTTTAGCGGTTAATGGATGCCGCAATTGCGTCGTGGAATGTGGCTTTATACGTGGTTATGGATTGCTCGGCCATATTTGCTTGAATAAAAGGTATTATTTAAACTTGTAATACACATGACCGTCCTGCAGTTTTACTAAAAAACTAAAATCTCTGATGAAGACGAACGGGCGTACACAAGAATATTCTTCTTCTTAGCGAGTCGATGGCAAAAACATCAAATTTTTGAGGACCAGAATGTGACCAAGCGTGCAATATTGTCTGTGGCATTGTAGAGGTCTTGTAGCGTACAACTATATACTCTTATTGATGTGTAATCTAACCTCTGTGAATTTGTACAATTTTTCGAATTGCAATAAATTCAAAGCAGTGTGTCTCTATGTCCAACTGTGATTATTGACATTAGGTATCCTATGTTGTATTTGCCTAATTTGTGAAGGATGACGAAACGATGTTTTGTATTAAGTTGTTATACTGCTGCCTATATTAGTTATGACCTCGCTGAACGTTGAATAATGGCTAGAAAACTTTGTACATTCATCTTGTTCTAATTAAGCCAATCGGTTATATAAGTTTAATTACTGTTTTCAGTGCGACTTACAATTTATTTTGACAAAGTGAGTCTACAAATAAAGAAACTGTCAAAAATGCGAGTACACTAAATCCAAATATATAATCAAGTTTGGCAGGTAGAATTTCCTCACTGGAATTAGGATTGCTTATATATTTTAATTTAACATCTTATCTGTTGATTACGATTATAGTACGTATTGCATATTGAAGAGCTTACAACTACATTTACAATTAACAACAATAACTCATTAGCGGCTAATTATATGACTATAAATTAAAAAGTTGTAAAAACCCCAACAGAGTGTGATGTCATCCAAGTACACGAACAACTGTATTAAAAGACAAGATCTTCCAAATAACAGATTTTCATTAGTAATATGTTCCTTCGTTTAGCCCGTTAATATAAAAAAAATGCACGCAAATTGGACACGTATTATTGAGATACATCCAGAGAAGACTGGATATACACACAACGCCGTCGTCAAGAAAATAGCACGTCGTTATTCGTAAAGCTAATAAAATTGTGTAAGAAAAGATATTTAGTATTTGTGTCTACTTATGATTTGACACTGATCTACGAGTATATGTGCAGAATCGCTACAATACTACAATAGAGGTCGCGGGTTCGAATCCCGCTAGGGGTATATGTTTGTGTGATGAATACAGACATGTATTCCCGAGTTTTTCATTTATATATGTATTTATTTACAAAAAAAAATGTATTTCTGTAGTTTATCAAACATTTGGTATCCATAACACAAGCCTAGATGTTTGCTGTGGACCTCGATGGCGGTGTGTGCATGTGTAAAGATATTAAAAAAAATAGATATATTTGAAGACGTAAGTGGTACGCCGTAGTAACTACGGGATTTCGTAGTACACACCACCAAAATATTTAAGACTACCTTTCCGCCCACGGTTTCGTCTTTATCGGGGATATTTTTAATTTGTTTATCCCGTGGGAACTACTCAATTTATCGGGATAAATAGTATCCTATGCCTTAATTCAGGGTATATTCCTTATATACCATTTTTTTCCAAATCCGTTCATTCGTTTCGCCGTTATTGATGTGCTAAAACTAGTAACTAGAGGGACAAAGTCAGTTATAGTCTGTGGTGATTTTAATGTAGATTTGCTGGAGCAGAAGTCGTTAACTACTCGAATAATAAGTTTATTTAAGTCTTTTAATTTAAACAACGTATTCCTAGAGCCTACTAGAATCACTGAATCTACAGCCACTTGCATAGATAACTTTTTCTGTAACTGTAATTTCATTGATCAGTCTATACTAAACTGTTTAAGGTCTGATCACTGTGGGCAACTTGTTGCTTTTCCGTTAATTAAGTTATCCAATCCCACAGTAGAATTCATTACTAGACCTATACCTGCAGAAAAAGTAGAAATGTATAAAGAAGTTTTGCTAAATAAATTACCTTTACCTTCGTCTGAAACAATTGACTGTGATAAATTTTATACAGATTTCTTCAATGTTTTGAATAAAGAGTTTGAACAGATCTTTCAAATTAAAAAAGTTAAAAATACCAATAAATTTAAATTCAGTAACTGGGCCACGAAAGGTATTCGAATAAGTAGAGATAAGTTGTTTCAGCTCTATGAAGATAGGACAATTAGGCAGGATGACCTAGAGTTCTGCGAATTTGTTAAAAGTTATTCAAAAATATTTAAAAAAGTTTGTATTACTGCTAAGTCCAGATACATTAGTAATATTGTAAATATTGCTGATAATAAGATTAAAGCAGTCTGGAAGGTTATAAATAGGGAAACGTCATGTGTTAAAGAACGTGACAATGGATATTCAATTAAAATTGATAATAGAATTATCAATCGCGATATAGAAGTAGCTCAGCATTTTGAAAATTTTTTTGTAAATATTCCAGTCAAAACTACTGAAATACTAGATTCATCACCAATTCGTGCTAAATCATTGATGGTAGCTAATGTAAAAAAATGCCACACTATTCTTAAATTTAGGTATGTTGACCCTCTCGAAGTTATAAAGGCTTTCAAAACGCTAAAGTTAAAAAAAGCTGAAGATGTCTGGGGCATGTCGGTACAGCTGTTGAGTCATATTGTCACTACGATCGCTCCTTACTTAGCCTTCATTTTCAATGCGAGTATTGATCAGGGTGTCTTTCCTGAACTGATGAAACATAGTAAGGTTGTACCTCTTTTTAAATCAGGATGTAAAAACGATCTCAATAATTACAGGCCCATCTCCATTCTACCTGTACTTAGTAAAATTTTTGAGAAACTTATTCTGGGTCAAATATTGTGTCATTTCAATACAAATGAACTACTACATGATAAACAGTTTGGCTTCACTAACGGTCGCTCGACAACGGATGCCGGTGTAGCTCTAATTAAAAATATTTATAATGCCTGGGAAGATCGCAGCGATGCAATCGGTGTGTTTTGCGATCTTTCAAAAGCATTCGATTGTGTGGATCACAAAACGCTTTTATTTAAATTAGAACATTATGGGGTGCACGGCAAAGCCCTCGACTTATTAACTTCTTATTTAGAAAATAGAATTCAAAAAGTTCAAGTAAATCTGGAAAAATCTTCAGGATCCTTTGTGAAAATGGGAGTGCCTCAAGGATCAATTCTAGGTCCTTTTATGTTTTTAGTTTATATTAATGACTTGCCTTATTTAGTTCGGAACCTGGTTGATATTGTGTTGTTTGCTGATGACACTTCATTTATATTCAAAATAAAGAGAGGGTCGAATGATATTGACGATGTAAACGATACTCTTTCACAGGTTTCGAACTGGTTTACTGTGAATAATTTAGTTCTAAATGCTAAGAAAACCAAATGTATTAAGTTTTCCTTACCTAATGTAAGGCAGGGGGAAAACAACCTAAAGTTGAATAGTGAACCATTGGAATTTGTTGAGAACACTGTTTTTCTTGGCATCACTTTGGACTCCACACTACAGTGGGGGTCGCATATTGAGACACTTGCGAGCAGGCTCAGTTCAGCTGCTTATGCTGTTCGTAAGATTAGACAACTTACTGACATTAAAACAGCGAGGCTCGTTTATTTTAGCTACTTTCATAGCATTATGTCTTATGGTATACTACTGTGGGGTAGAGGTGCAGATATTCAAACAATATTTGTTCTACAAAAAAGAGCAATCAGAGCAATATATAAATTACGCTGCCGTGATTCTCTAAGAGATCTGTTTAAAGAAATAAGTATTTTAACTGTTGCATCCCAGTATATATATGACAGTATAATGTATGTACGCAAAAATATATGCCTATTTCGCAAACATTCTGATAATCATAATTTGAATACTAGAAACAAAAATAAAATTGAAATTCCACAATTTAGACTTAGCAAGGTTAGCACATCCTTTGTGGGACACAGCATACGCTTTTACAATAAAATACCAGAACATGTATTGAGTTTAACAGAGCAGAAATTTAAACGCCACATTAAAGAAACTCTGTGTAAGAAGGGTTATTACAGGATAGATGATTATTTAGGCGATAAGGAGGTCTGGTGTTAGCTGGTTGTTATGTTAATTGCTATTGTTTTGTAATATGTAATATAAGATGTAGTATTGTTGTAAGGATGGAGACTAGTTGAAAAGATGTGTTGTTGCGGAGTTTCTTGTCGCTTCTTCTCCCTAACCATAACACCTTGTGAAGCGATGTAGTTAAAAAAAGAAAAATAGCATGTTGACTTTCAATAAGTGATATTTTTGTATCCTACATTGAATAAAATATTTTTGATTTTTTTTGATTTTTTTTTGAGCAACAAACAAACATCCAAACTTTCGCATTTATAATATTAGGTAGATATAAGGCTCGATCACCACGATCGATATTAAAGTCATCGGATACAGTATCTACAGATGTATGTAGATAGCAGCAACTCAAGTGCAATATGCACCCATTAATTTATCTAGTATCACCAATTATCATAATATAGAAGTAATTTTGGTTATTGAAAAATCATACTCTACAGCAATAAAAGATTTGTTAAATTTTTAAGAAGCTCTCTTGAAACTGATTGACTTTCGCATTAGCTATTATTGTCATAGTACGTCGTTAACTTATCGAATATTTGGTTCTTCTTTCATATGGAAAAAAGTTATAAAATGTCCCAATATGTGGACCTCCCTCCGGCGGTAATTTTTCCAAATCCTATAATCTTGAGATCAAAGTGAATAGTCGCTTTCTCAGATCGCGTGCTTCATCTTCGACCACATCGTCACGTTACACCAGGTGAGATAGTGGTTCTATACATCACAAAAATCAAAAATAATAATTGCATCGCCAAAAAATGTCAAAACAACAGAATTCAGTAAGGTTCCGGTATCTCCGGAGTATCGCCGAATCGTCCAATTTATATGGGCCCACTGTAGCGGTATAACTTACCCAACAAAAAATAACCATCAATACCTAAGAATACCACCTAAATATCGAATACCTAAAAATACATACAGACAAAAATAGAACTCCTTTTTTGAAGCCGGATAAAAATCAACTAGATACCTATATAAAACCAAATAGATCAAAAGTCGAGATATTCAGCTTTGAAGCGCATTGCAAACGCCACTTTGTAAACACTACCCTTGGACTGAGGTAAATGTTCCATGAAATTACCTCGGCATTTTGGCAGCAATGAAATTTGTTTTCGACTGGCCAATTTCAGCGTAAAACATTAAAAACTCTCGACAGCTATACTATGTACTCTCGTACAATGTCTTTCCATTTTTTATATATTAATATGATTTGCACTAAAAACTTACTTCTAAATGAAATGAAAAAATATACTTATGTAACCAGCCATATTTACTAACAAAGAGGAATCCAAACTTTTATATAGGTATGGGAGGCTGCTCATGACGTAACCGAGAGGTTCTTACTTATTGATGACCCGTTATTTATTAGGCGGGGCGCACTCGATCGAATGAGGAATGCGAATAAACGCAGAGGTACCATGATGTTATTTTCGAAATCGATATTATAAAGATGATTCTCCATCACCGATGCTTTTAAAAGTAATATGAAAAAGTAAAAGGGGCGCAGATAATTTCATGAACTTGAGTTTTCGATGTCTGTACGTAGGTATTTATTTGTATCTATATTATATAATTTATGCTTACTTAATGTATGCAGTTAGGACAAAATGGGTTGCGGGTTCAAATTCCGCTGTCTGTGTTATGAACACGAACATTTATCCCAAGTCATGGATGTTTACATAAATATTTTTATTTCATTATTTTTATATTACATGTTCTTGTTTATATATATTATAAATACCGCAAGAAAAGTAGTGGAATTGTGTAAGATTCGTGGCCACCTGACAGTCAGTGTTTTAAGCCGCCCCTGTAGGCCAACGAGTTAGCTTAACGACTGCCTTCAATTGAAAACAGGGCACCGACTATTTAAAGTGCCATCCGATGCACGAAAACATTCGTATTAAAACGCCAAATGGACTGACCGCGCCATACATTGCTTAACTTCGCTATTCGAAAACGAATAGCGAATGCGACTACGCCACGGGTGCTTCTCTAAGAGTGTATGTACGAGTAGGTATGTGTATTATGTATAATTTATTATTTATTATTTCCTACCTATACTTATATCAAGTATGATTCCAAATTAACATTTATTACTTTGCTATTTAAGAAACTAACAAACATGGTTTCTGTATTGAAAATTAGAAAAAAAATACAATGGCAAAAGATACAGTAGTTGCAGTCGGTCTCATAACAGACGCCGTAGAATTTTAGGTTCCGATTGTCTGAGGTGAGATAGCAGTTTTTATGTGTTCCTTAGATACTTGATGTTATTTATGGAACAATTTAAAAATACTAAAAATGTCTGAAGAAATGAGGGTTCTTCAGACTGACCTGAATCAGGGTGTGATTACTCACTTATAACTCGCCACAAGTTGCCTCACATCATCATAACTATTTTACTATTCTAATAGTAGCGAGTTAGGAAACATTTCAGATTTTTCATGGGATGATGCGTTCGAAGACCCGTAGTACCACTTCCATATACATTACACCTCTTTAATTTTAGTTGATGCGTAAACTTGAATCGGTTCAGCGAGCTTTATTTTATCCTACTTTAAAACATGTGTGCGGAAATTATCTTATACCACATTTTTGAAACCCCTTTATACTCTCAAAATGTATTTATACACGAAATGAAATTATTATGATAAAGTCACAGGAGTACAAAAGCTAACAATAAAAGCACTGTGTAATCGGCCATAGAATAGAAAACTAGTGTATGCGCTATGGAAACTTACAGTGGCTCTCCCCCAGCTTTTTTACCCCTACCCCTCTTACGTTTTGAGGTTTACCCTTTAATAAAACTTCTAGTAGGTAGATACACAATGCACTTAAATGGGCAAAGTTTTATAGAAAATATATGTGAATAAATCAAAAGTGCTTTTTACAGGTCCTTCGATCCTAGAAAAATACTAATACTAAGGTTCGTGTTGCATAACTACCAAGCTGATTTGACAATAATTAATTGTTGTCAGGTTGCATACATTGACCTCACCTTTAATAATTATTTAGACTAAATTGCTTCTCTATATAAATGTACCAAGTTTTCATAAACGTTAAACTTTAATCAGGGCAAAAGCAAAAACAAACCTCATGTATAATATTTTTTTAACAAATAACTAAATTGGCTATGCTCGGAAACAATTATCGTGTTCTATCGACCAATGTCAGCAAACACGCAGTAAAGTAGCAATTCTCCTAACTATTTCCCGCCGTGGAATGTGTTGAGAAAAGAAATATGACGCAATTTTGGTAATGCTTAGTTGTCGAGCCACAAGGGAATGAAAAATTCAAGGGGCCGGCGTACATTACCGCACCACATTGCTAAGAGCATTTGTTCCCTTCGCGAATTTGAAGTAGGGAATATTTTTCGGAAAGAAATGTAACTAATGAATGACATTCACTTGTGTGAACTGCGACTGTTGTCTTAATAAGTGACGCAGATGTTCAAAGTTTTCAGTTGGTGAGACAAAATCAAAAATAAATTATTTTGTAAGTACCTACATAAGAACACTTAAAATAGTCTGATTTTACATTTTTGCCGCTTGCATTAAAGGCATATTTCAGCTCAAAAGAAAAAGCAAGGTTTGCTCCATTTAGAAAGGGTTTGTATATTACAAAAAACAAGAATAACTACTTTATAGAGTTTATATACTTTATAAACTTTATAGAGTTCCACGTTTTAATGGCGATATAGGCTCACTCCCTATCCCGTGTGCATTTCTGTATATTTCGAAAGAGGAAAAACATGAAATAGTAAAGGATGTTGTTTCAAGCATTAAATTTGTTTGGAACACCCAACCCTAATGTTTGAGATGTCTCTGACAACCTCATTTGGGATGAGGATCAGAAACAATTCGTTTTATTATTAATTGTAAAATAGCCTGGACATGTGAACGAGCTGTATGTCCATTATCATCCAAATAGTCTGTTCAAGACTATGATGAGGTTACATGAATCAATAAACAACAATAACATAAACAGTTTTAAATGCGGGGGCCTTTTTCCACAAAAACGGGTATTTAAGAAACAATTTAAGATTAAATTTGCAAATTTTTTGGTAAATACTATAGTTTAAAGCCCTCATAAAGAATACTATTGTCGTGAAATTGATAGTTTTTTCCATTCTACCTTTCCGCGTCCATTGCCTCGCAGGCGTCTAATTTGTTCCCCTACTATACTTACGCCTTACATTATTATCTCTATTGTGTGTCTGTATATCAATTTCTTTACCAGACTTCCATCAGAATCTACTGGTGGCTTTTTTCCAAAAGATATAAGAGAGTAATTGTATCTAATTTGCGGGTTCGCATACTTAAAGTTTCATATAAGGACACCTTTTTGAAGTTTTTGTTACTCAGATTCGTACGCCACAACAACACACGATTTGTTAAAATTTTAACTGATGACCTCTTTTGTTGGTATAAGACCCACTAACAGGAGAAACTGCACAACATAGTTGACTCATGGGGCTTCGTTGGTGTACCAACTACTTCTATTGTAGTAGAACCCTAAAAATCCAAGCTTGTAGTCCAATTCGACTACACATAATAGTTAAGAAAGGAAAATTGTGCAGACGGACTGCTTAAACTGTTTACGCAAAAGCCTTCCTAATTCTTAGTGAATACTATACACCGGGGTATTTATAAGTACATTCACTGGTATCCCCTGTCTCGGATTAACCCTGGAGAGAAAGTTTTATTAATATTTATGGGAAAAATCACATTGGTGACTCAATACACTTTAGCACTTGTCGTAATCAGAAAGGGGACCGAACTCGGAACCAATTTGTAATTACAAAATGTATTATGGAACGGAAGGTATATTCAACGAATGAGAATTATGAAGTTACTAAAATTTTAGTAACTTCATAATTCTCATTCGTTGAATATTTGTCAACAAATTTGTTGACTTTGTTTTTAATCCTAACTTGAAACTCAAAACTCCACATTTCAGACTAATAAAAATTCTAGAAGAATATGGTTAAATTTACTTCCTATTTGTAACCGTACTTACTATAATTTTTCTTCGAAGTTTTAAAACTTATTGTTGCCTAGGTTTACTCTATCCCAAATGGGATGGTTAGAGATATTCCAAACATTAAGAGTATAATAGTAGATGTTTTTTGGGGAAAGTTTCACAGTCGCATTTTACGAGACAGGGGAAGAAACGGGTTGGTTCTATTCTTTTTACTTGACGAAACCACGTAGAACTAACCTATGGAAATACAACTTTTCATAGAAACGACAATAATAATGGAATTCCCATAATAAACTTTCAAAACTGATTTAAACCCTTAAGGGGAAATTTTAATGAAATTCTTTCTTAATCCTTTGTTCACAAAAGAAATTACTGGTCAAATTTCATTTAATTAGATTCAGCAATTTGGGTTTTTTATTTATGACGTTAACGTTCTTTCTAATTTGTATGGTAAGTCACCACCACATACCTACGATGAATCATCGAAGTTTCTAGAAAGTATACTAGTACCCTCTACGACTTACAATGGAATCCATACTTTCTTTTATTTGGAACAACAAACAACTGTACAATGTATGTTACTTAGGTTGCTACACAAACTAGAAATGGCTAACTCTAGAATCAACAATGTTATTCATGATTAATAATTTGAAACCTTAGTAGTACAGGTACAGTCGATGTATATTCTCAAATGTTCACGATTTTTTAATGCACCGATGTTAATCACACCTAATGTTAAGCGAAGATGGAGTTGAAATGATTATTCTGTAGCGATAGAGGCCTCTCTTGACAGTTCTGGAAAATCCTCGAAAAATTTCCTAGTTGGACCAACCAGACCGAGAACGTTCAAAACAAAAATCACGTAATTTGCACATTTCAAATGCGATGGGCTCACCTATCAAGTGTGCATTTCACAATTAGGAACGGTGAACCGTGGATGATATTTCAAAGCTTAATGTTTGGAGCACCCAAATGCTTATGTTTTGGATAATAACCAAACCATTTGGGATGAAGGTCGTGACGTTATGTGTGTATTGACATAAAGGTGTGACAACGGAACTATTACTCAAGTAGAATAGGTTGACCAATAAGGGGTCAACAGTTTTCTAGTAATTTAATAGGGTTAATAGGTTTAATAGCGAGCGCAATAGCGATACCGGTAAAGAAAACTAAAACTAAAGGCGATACTTTGTATTAGTTATTGATAGATAAGTCAAATTGCGTTTTGTGACTCTTTAGTAGTTTAGATTGATCTTAATAAATTCGATTTCTAGGCACATTTATATGGATGTATATCATATCATATATAACTATATAACTAACTAACTACATATATATACAATATATACATAAGCCAACGCAATTCGTTAAAGAAAGAACATAGTACGAAAGTGATGTGATACACCTGTCTTAACTAACATCACTATATTTTGGGTGAACCTACTGACCTCTAAGATACAGGTAATTACTACCTAGTTTAGAGCTCAGTAGTCCAACCTTGCTAAAGGATGTATCCAATAGATTTCTTTTTTCTCTATAGATCTGTATAAAATGATGTATGGAACTGTATAAAATTACGATGTAGCTGTTTATTGAAAATAAAAATTATTATTATTATTATCATGCAGCTAATTAGCTATTCTATTAATTGATTCTTCTTTTCGAGTCAATGCGAGCAAAATTACATCGACCTAAATTAGTTTGGCCTAAAATATAGCAATGTCGATGGCTCTTTGTTTAATTCTCCTACACTCACTCCTATACATATGTATACAAACATTCTTGAATCATATATCAGATGGCTCAGTAGGTATGTAGATGACAATGAAGTATCTTGATTTTGTGGGTGATATTTCTCAATCAATGGTAAATAAATATAAAATGGCTTTATTTTAGGCGCGCGTGTTAAGAACTCGAAGCAATCTCTATAAATCGATGTTATCTTCATAAATATCCGTTGACCCGCGGCAGGAGATCCTAAATTGATTCTACGTGATGTAACATACGAAGAGCTGGATATTGATTCTTCTCGATATAAATGTGTGGATTTTAAACGACGACATGCTCACCCATAACTAGGGATACATTTTTAAAAGTCTGGTATGTAGTTTTACAGTAGAAGCCTTAAAACAAATATCACGGTAGTTTTGAGAGTGAGTAGCATTCAAAACCTCAATACATAAGTAGAGAACTAAACCCAAGCCGTAAAACAAGTAGTGAATAGGATTTATAACCTTTATAACATATCGGATGAGCATCGGTGCCTCACCGGTTAAGACGCGGACTCCCAATTTGGGAAGTCCGATTGGGGGTTCGATTCCCAGGCAGTCCATGTACCAATGAGTTTTTAAATTTAATTTAATTACTTATGTGTATTTATCCGACTTCTTTTGAACGGTGAAGGAAAATATCGTGAGGAAACCTGCATGCCTGAGAAATGAAAATTCAAAGGCGTGTGAAGTCCCCAACCCGCATTGTCCCAGCGTGGTGGACTAATGCCATTATGCCGAACAAGGCAAAACAAGCCACGGGTACAAATTTCATGTTCTAACAACACTACTTATTGCTTGTTTGGCCTTGTATAATATATAATATAATTAATGCAATAGTGTAAGGGTGTTAGCGAACATGAGAGCATGTAGTTTTAGGTACAAGTACTGCAACTTATCTAAGTCTATGTGTAGGGACACACCTTCGAAAGGTACTGCGCTGATACTTCGGCGACTGAAATATCGGTGGTAGTAATCAGTTGGCATCACACCCCAAAAGCACCGAACGCGCAATTACGCGGCGTGCGGGGTCTAGTTCAGCGCGTTACGCGACGGAAAATACGTGGCGTCGCATCGTCGTCTTCTGTGTCGTTATAGTCACTAAAAGAGACGAAAGACACTTGTACTGAAAGAGAGGGTTAGTCATTGCTGAACAGGAACGTCACGTTGCCGCTCATCACGATCCGAACGACACATCATGCGATGCGTTACGCGACCGCATGATGTGTCGTTTGCTTTGCAAAATACATTGAAGACGTTTTCGCGGAAACAGTCGCTAGACGTAAGGTTCGGCACTACGCTGAACGCAGCGTAATTTCGGCTGATGTGTCATAGGTTACTTGCGAACTTGCCGCGGGGTTTTGGTGGGTATCCCTACCGCCGTCCCGCGTAAAAAAAAAAAAAAGGTTACTTGCGAGCGTATTCAGCCGAATTCTCGGCACCATACCTTCCGCAGGTGTGTCGATACACAAATGATACTGTAAGCGTTTTAATTCCATTAGATACTACTGTAGTTTTACGAGTTATATAGTCTGGGGCCCAAGATAGCAATAGTGACACTTAGGGCACCGTCTACCTTCAGTCGGCGGCGTGCAGAGTACCACTGTTTATCCTGGCTTACATGAGTTGCAGTGGGAGGATTGGGGAGACGAGTAATATTAAACTCCCATAGATTTCCAGAGCGACTAGAACCATTTTATAGACATCACAAATATTTATTTGCTTAAACAACACATCTTTAGCCTTATGTATATTATGCTGTATATTTCTGAGTAAGTAATCAAGTTTTATTTAGTCATTTTCATAGTATAGTATAATGTAATGGGTGTTTTTATCTGCTATTATTATTATTTACTTTCCTTGTCACCAAACAAGCGCATTCCTCAAGGCTGCAGATTTAAATCGCTCGTTATATTATATTGTGAATACGCGTCGAAAGTGCCTCTACCTCCGTCCCGAACCTCTCTACGTGATGGAGGCGATGTGACGAGAATCGGAAATAGGATCGGAATGTTTTGTGGTTATTTCGATTGAACCCTGAAAGGGGTACCTACTCTTGAAATTTCAAACCGACCGGCTACCTCGTTAAACAGGTAGGTATTTGTGGACAGGAAAGGTTACTTTATATATTGGGGTGACGTAAGAGTATAAGCTTAATAGTATTTGCTATATTATGCATGTTATAACGTACGAGTACATAAATACTAATATGCGCTGTGTGTATGTGCAAAGATATTTATTTATTTATAGTGCTCTCGCGAATTGCTTGTGCCCTTCACATGATACTACTAAATGCACTTAACAAATATTATGAATACTAGCTGCGTGATATGCGATAAATACTTTAAGTTTGAATATGATTTATCACTACACGAATCGACGTCTGCTCCTGATGGGTACGTACATGAAACGATGTCTATACGTCGTGCACAATCATCATTTACTTTTAGAGCACAAGTCAAGGCACATTTTCTAGCGTCTTGACTGTTGCCATATTCGTGGTTCTGAGGTTTGATAATTATCGTATCCATTATTTTCTTTGTTTGGTGTCACATATATTGCATATGTATATATAGTAATTTATCACTTATATATAGGTATATTTTACACTATTCATTTATTTTACACTATCATTGTATGTAAGTTGATGTTCATATCTAACGTATGTATGTTTATATCTATTGTTTAGTATCCATTATTTTATATATATATTTTTTTTTAATCATTGGTGCACAAACCTACTTGCTTTTATCCCGTTCTACTTTTTTCTCTACCCAAAGGTTGACTGGTAGAAATCGCTTAATAGCGATAAGACCGCCTGGTTGTACAATTAATTTTTTTTGAAGCTATATTTATGAAGTGTATTGTAAAATTTTGTGCAATAAAGTGTACTTGATTGATTGATTGATTGATTGATGTCGAACCGCTGATCTATCCCAGCGATGACCCCTGCATGTACTCGTCTACCATCCGTAATCAACTTGCCTTGCATCTTATCAGTATCATACCGTCCGGCCGCGGTAGTTGCAACCCGCTCTACCAGGGGTACGCCGTTGCCATAAAGGCCATAAATAGAAAAGTATTCGAGTCGTGCCATGATATACAGGGCGTCCCAAAGTTATGGGACATGAAGGGGAAGTACCTTAAATATTGTAGATAGTGAATTTTGCTCAAAGAAGACTTTATGTTATTTTTAAAAGTTAGTAATTCTGCATTCATAGATTTTCTAAAAATTACTTGCTTCGGCTGGGAATCGAACCGACTTAAATGTGAAAAAAAAAACACCCTACTTTTATGATGCCAATCGAAAGAATAGCTAAAAATAATAGCTAATAAATACATGGATTGGTACAAATGGACCGATTAGATGGCCGGCCAGATCCCCGGACCTCACACCATTAGATTTCTTCTTTTGGGGATACGTGAAAGATATGCTATACAAAAAGCGATACGAGAACGTAGGCGAGTTGCAAACAGAATTGTGCCATATCACATCGAGTGTTCACCATAAAATGATTAGAAAATCAACAGGCAGCGGGCTCATTAAAAGATTGGCGATTTGCGTAAGACAAGAGGGATCACATTTTGAGCATTTAATTAATTAATTTACAAAAAAATACCTACTTAATTGACTACGGCAGTTTCATGTATGTTTTTTATTTGATTAAAATGATTAATTTCACGTTGTTCCTTTCTTTTAAAATACTATGTTACTTAGGCAGAGTTATTATTTTTTAGCTATTCTTTCGATTGGCATCATAAAAGTAGGGTGTTTTTTTTTCACATTTGAGTCGGTTCGATTCCCAGCCGAAGCAAATAATTTTTAGAAAATCTATGAATGCAGAATTACTAACTTTTAAAAATAACATAAAGTCTTCTTTGAGCAAAATTCACTATCTACGATATTTAAGGTACTTCCCCTTCATGTCCCATAACTTTGGGACGCCCTGTATATACATAGTACAGTATAGGCAGTAAACATCAACAATATCTCTCGTTTAATATTAAATGTTCGTTCACCAGCGGTACAGTTTATTTACTTTGATTGCTGTTATTTTATTGTACTAAACAACACCATCCTCAGCCTTTATTATGCTATGGGAGGATTTGCCCTAATTGTCAAGCAGGAGAGGCCGCACCCATATTGCACCAATATGGTGTCATAGCATTTCGAAACTGTTCTTTGGCTTTTACGACACTCACTGTGGAAAAATAACAAGGTCTGCTGTTTTTTTGTTTATATAACATATATAACTCCCTTCCGTCGTCAGTCTTTCCCGAATCCTACAACCTTATGGGATCTTGAAGAGCAAAGTGAATATGCATTTACTGGGATCGCGTGCTTCATCTTCGACTCAACTTCGACGATTGTGGTGAAAAGCGTATCCAGTCAATCATAAAACATAAACTCGTCAACATGTATGTAACTCATTTAGTACCTCTTTATTAATTTCTCTAATCACTTTAATTTGGCTAGACTATTTTCATTCATTTATTTTAATGGAATCCGGTTGCTACCGGATACATATGCAACAATATTGAAATTTTATTTTCTTGTATACAATCATAAAAAAGATTAAGGGCATATATGTAAACGCTGTTGTGATTTCGTGTGAATAGCTAAATAAATACTGTCCCTTAAAATTTCAAGTCAAACACCTACATAATAAAGTATGATAATTTGTAGGCAGTATACCTTTGATCTCGGATATTATGTAATTAGGTAGTATTTCTGTATTCCTCTGTACTAAAAGGTCCAATAAGGATAATCCACAATAACAACTTAATGTTAAACCACCGCATTGATCTCAAAGGCGACTAAACATGTATTATGTATTTCTGAATTCATATTTAAATTTGGCCAAGGCTTTGACATGGTTTTAGTATCATTGTGGGCTTGAAGGCAAAGCTCCTGCCACTGTCTTACAAAATAATGTACAGGGTACACTACACTAATAATAGATAATGTTTACTTGATGTGATGAAAATTATCTTTTAAATGCATCGATGTAAGGAAACAGAGAGTTAAATGTAGAGTTCACTTTTTGATTTCAAATAAGAAATAAGGTCGATTGCGTCTTTTTCTACAATAGTTAACTATAGATAGAGATACCTGTCTGATGTTGATCTTTAAATGAGAGTATTTTTATATTAATTGATGGTGTCACACAGCTCTTCCTACTTTCGTATAAGTATCAAAATCAATTTCACAGGATTTGATGGTTAATTTCAATCACATCAAAAAACAATTACAAAAATGAAAATATGTGCAATACTTATTTTATTTCCCTTATATATTTGCTGTATGTAAAGTATTAAATAAATTATTTTGTTGTTATTTTATCACATCTGTATACAATCACGCCAGACTGGACATAGTTAATATCGAAGATTGAAGTGCTCCATCAAACGAAGCTTAACTAGCGTAAGTAATTACTATGTAAGTAATCACACATACTCAAATGAGTACTGAGAATACTGAGAAAATCTTGTATCGGTCTAGACAATTAAATAATAGGTAATAAACTTCAGAAATGTTTTATAATTTGTTCTATTAAACAATCTCATGCAAAACCGCAGCATGTCCTAGGCGCGTAAAAGATATTTATGTATATTATAATCATGTATCAAAGAAGTCTTACAATGAAAATCAGCGAGCCTTACTCAAATAATAACATTTTTATGAGTGTTTCCGCGAATTTGTGATTAATTGACTTTGGTTTAAATTCTGTTTCAGATTTAAGCGATCTGGAAAATTAATATTTATCTTTAAGACATCGTATTTTTTGTGGAGCTGTCTTAAGGTCTAATCAGTGTAGTCTAAGACTTTGTGTAGTCAGTATGACAAATCGGTCATGTTTAACAGCAGCCTCTCACAAAACTAAGACGGTGATCACTAATAGTTTATGATAGTCTCTTCCAGGCCGCGAATTATATCACTTTATATGGAAGATTTAAACACTTATCACCCAAGTCGGACAGGCAGGTTGTTTATCGCATATTCTCTTCGCCGATATCCATCAATACGCTATCTTGTTATGCTTATGGGAAAAAGAGATAGTTGTGTCATAGAAGGCACATTTTCCAAATAAAGTTACAGTTTTTTCATATATCAAATCATTATTTACTTACCCACCGAGAGTTATTTTAATATGATTTGGTACAAATTAAATAAAAGGATTTGTATTGCGTCCTGGAGATTTCCACCGTTTGTAAAAAGTTTTCGACTATCAAGTCTCACGGAAATCTCTAGAACACAACACAATTCCTCTTATTAATTTGGTCAAAATGATTAACTGGATAAGGAAATAATGATTTGTTGTAAGAAAATATGATATTTTTTTAGAGATATTACGGTTAGTGTTCTGTATATTACATATGCAATGTGCTTTATATTATATATTTTCATGTCTCTGTTTATCAATCATACTAAGAGCCTAAGTGGATTTGTGTAAAACTTGGTGAAGAGATAGACTTTGCCTGGACTAATATAAAGTATTTCTTTCAAATATAACCCGCGGGACAATACATTGATTTCATGCGGACAGAGTCGCGATCGGAAGCCTAATAACTCATAATTGTAAGAATATCGATCCAAGGAAATAATACAAACGAAGCTAGGGGCCGTCTCTAATGCCAAAATAAATACGTACAAATATCTGTGTAGGCAACTACAGAGTGTTGTTGACACAGCGCTGCCTGGGTATTATTGATGGGCATAATTTATCGCATTTGGCCGCCCCGTGTTCTAAGGGGAATACGAACAGAATCACGGCGAGAGTACCACCCCAAAATTTATGATCCCCCGCCGGGAACCTTTGATGACTGCTAATTTTTCAGTAGGTACCCAACAAAAAATTGACAGCCACGAACTTTCTTTACTTCTACGGCACGAGGTATAAATATTAATTTGGTAACTAGGGGAGATGTTGTCGAGCTTGCAATTCGACTGGGAAAGTGATTGCGTAAAAAATATCTCCCAATTCGAGTATTTATCTACACTGTCTTGTATCTAACAGTGACGGATAGAGGGTGAATCATTACTCTTTCACTTTTCAGTGGAGATAATTTTAAATATCAGGTTCCACTCGCGTTGAATTTTTTTATCGCGGGATAAAAGTGGCTTATGTCTACCGACCGTTCAACTATCCTTATGCACAAACTTTTAAACCAAACTTAAATAATTAGCTCGTTACATAGACGAGCTATAAAATTAACCACAAATATAAGTTTGTTTGTTTTGTAACTTTGTTTATCTTGATGCAGACCGATCGCTCTGGAAATTTATGGGGGAGACCTATGTTCACCAGAAGTGGCTGACATGATGACCGGAACTCTTCACCGGATTTGAAATTAATGATTTTCTTCATTGTGCAAGAAGACCTTCATTCGTGTCAAATTTCAAGATTGTAGGTCACCGGAATGTACCTTATAGATCTTTGATGATCTGTCAGAAAGCGCACCTTTCAGAAAGGCTGTATCTTGTTATTGCGTTACTCTACAAACTTGTAACTTTCTCAGCATCATGAGGCCGTAGAGCTTAGTATCCAATATTAATTCCAGCTTATATCTCGAGCCGTTTCCGAGAAAAGAGGTCTTGATTCACAGACAGACGGAAAACAAAGTGATCATATAAGGGCTCCGATTTATTTCCTAAATGAGATACGGAACCCTAAAATAGACAAAAAACAAACAAATATTGGGATTTATAGTTTTAGTATGATTAATATTAAAACTGCTATTAGTGCACCTTGATAGGGTACAGAAAAATAGGTCAACTTTGGGATATCGTGCAACTCAATCTAAACGTAACAATACGATATAGACATACAAAAATAATAAGTGAAATTAATCTCCATACACGCTCGAATAAATAAACAGAACGTATTTATCTTGATCCAAAGTAAAGTCGACTTAGTTGTCCATGAGGTTAGGGAAAATGGTAGTGTTATACTAGCTTGCAAGAAATATTTATTGCTTATTTATACAATGCAGTAATGTAGCCGCATAAGATAAGTCACAGCTAAGAACTGCATGCATATTACATAAAGACTTCTGAACTAGTTTTTGTGTCACTATGTAGATATGACAGCGCCCTGTAGAGCGATGTAAATCAGTTGATTACCTACTCGTATTTACAACTGCAAACTATGTTCGTAATCTCTACTAGTTTGTTTGTTAACTGCATAGAGAAGTGTTTAATCAATCATTTTATCTTGTAGTAATGAAAGTAATAAAACGATTTTTGTTTTCAAAATACAAAGTAAACAATTAACGCTAAAGCTAAAGGACGTAAACCTCATCCAGGCCTCCCGTTTAGGGCATAGAGCCTAACACAGTGGTCGCGTTGCCTCGCTGAACAGCTAGACCGCAAGATGATGAGCGAGGTACGCGCCAGCCCGAAGATCACACGAGGCCAGAACCAATCTGGTTGAGAGATCGCGGACGAACTTCTGCGTGTGCCATGACCACGGGCCATAGTCTCTACATCAAGCCCCACAAACTTATGGTTACCGAGTAACGATGAATATTTACCGCGCTTGAATAGATGGGCTTCCTCAGCCGCGGCCCTGACTATAGTGACGGTTTTGGGGTTGTGAGAAAGCGCCAAATTGTCGACGATGGTGGCATCCCAAATTGACCGTGACCATAGCATCGTCCTGGCTGGCTTGATGCTCTGCATCTTTATTAGTTATTTATTTTCTATTCTGTATCACTCACGAATTATGATATCATGTGTATGATAATAATTAGGTTCATAAGTTCATTTTCACTTCCGAATCAAAAAAATAATTTTTGAAAATAAATGGGTGAGTACAGCGTGATGTCAAAATTAGATTCCATCTCAGCACATGCTGCAGCAATTGCTACACTTAAGTCAAATGTAAACCAAGGGCGTGAAAATATAACTGTTAACTACCTACTTCGACTTCATTGTATGGTCGTCATAAACGTAGATAAAAGTTTTCCTCTAACTAGCGCAAACAACGTAGTTCATTTTATTGTCACACTCCTTGTTATTCGCATTTATAAAATTTTATTTTCTACTGACTTGTTGAAGCTTCTTTTGCGAAAACTATTTTACAGTTTTTGGAACTTTTACTATTCTTTGTAAAATGTAAGGGATCTGAAATTAAAGTTTGTGAAGGATGCCCGAAAAACTGTTTGTAATAATTTGGGCGTTGAGGAAGATTTCAACTAATCTATGGAAATTGTTTGTCTGTCGGTAATTTAGCGTTAAATTTGTATATAATCTGACGAGGAGGTACAAGCGGCATCAGCATATAAGAAAAAGTTAAGTGCGAATTGGAACCCATGCAATAAGTGTGCTCTTCTAACAGAAGCTCTTTACAAGTAAAAAGAAATTTTCTAAGGTAATACAAACCTGAGGATGCTCCATCAAACACTTTATTTTTCAAATATTGGTTCGTGAACATTTTCAGATTTTCTAAGCGATAAGTACTTAATCTTAAACCAAGAATAAGGTACTATATAATTTTGAAATTATGTTTTATTCATATGATACAGGTTATTTTAAAATATTTTTATCATACCTGATGTTAAGTGAAGTTGAGGCGGAAATTGGTACCAAGCAGATCCGGAACCATCAGGTTATTCAGTCCCCCAACAACCGGAATATAATATTGTTCTCTACATTGTTTGGGGTCAGACTTAGGTAGGCAGTAGCAAGGCGGACATTTATAATTGCCCTACCATCACCGAAACCGAACATGTACCCCGCTGGGAATCAAACCCACAACCTCCGTTTTGTGCGGTTTAATGACGACGTTGAGGCGGACGACCTGTTTGGTGTAGTGGTTAGAAACTCTGCTGCTATACCAAAAGGTCGCGGGTTCGAATCCCGCTAGGGACATATGTTTGTATGATGAATACAGATATGTGTTCCCGAGTTATGAATGTTTTTCATTTATATATGTATTTATATTAAAAAAAATGTATTTGTGTAATTTATCAACCATCTGGTATCCATAATACAAGCCTAGTTGCTTAGTGTGTGTATGTGCAAAGATATTTATTATTTATTGTTATTATTAACGGTTGAATTGGTCTACTTACCTACTTCTGAGACATTTTTTAATTTTCATCAATTAAACGCTAACTTATCGAAACACAAACACCTATTTTAATCCAACAATTTACTTCTACGTAACAACACAATACCGTCCACATCCATACCAGACCCGCATTTCTAATTTTACCCTGATCCGATTCAGACTCCATCGGGACTGTCAAATGCCAATCGTTCCTGCAACGAATGGACAACGAGAAGGATCTAGAAACCAATTTTCCCACTGACTAGGTAAGTAGGTAAATACGTAATTTCATGCCGCATTAATTCCTAAGGAGATCATAGTACGGGCCGCGGTCTACGAATTTGCATTTGTTTGTGACGTCTCATGTTGATCGTTGCGGATTTTGTTTGTGTTTTAAGACCGCTTTCGGCGGTACCTACGGATCAGTATGCCACCGGAACGTAGATATTGCAAGATGGAAACTAAACGGAAAAGTATGGCAATATATTCAAATTCTGGATTTTATGGTTTTCTTTTTTTCCACAGTTTGTTTTTAAAGATGAAATCACGATCTTCTGAAGCCAAGTAATATCTTGTGAAGATCCGGTGATGAAATTGAAATTAGTTTGATCGAATTGAATCGGCAGTAAGTATTCTTGTCCTGTAATATTTGTTTCTTGTGTGTGTGTGCCAGTTTATGCAATTAACTTTTTATCTGTTTATACTCAATACGTTATTGCTTTTCCACAATATGTAAATAAGGTGTTAACTAAAATATAGATCATCGTGAATCATGTTGGAGACAGACAATTTGAAGAGAGGAGGACTTTTAGGAGAACGAAGTTGACACATTTACAATAATTAACCAAATAAATGTAACATAAGTACTTACTAATTGTTTTTATTATATCTTAATATCTTTATTGTACACAAAATTGTTACAGAAATATGCTTTGTATATAAAATGTACAAAGGCGAGCTTAACTAACAAAGCTTAACATTGTATATAAATTGTATTCGTTAGATTTATTATTATCATTATAATTTTTGTAATTGTATTCTATTATAATCTATTAATGTACAAATAGTATAATGTTATCTATCTAGTTTGATGGAGATAATTACTTCTAGATAAACTAAATAATGGTACAAACCGTCATGATGCCATCGTGCGTGGGATTTATAGTAGGAACCTTTATTTAAGCAAAATATTCAAAAGGTATTGGAAATTTGAACAACAAAATAAGACAGACGTTGCTCGAAAATCCAACGTTAATATTTAACTTGTATTCCATTGTTGACGTTGAGTTATTAACGAATTTAACTTTCATTAGTACACATTGCAATGCACACGTAAGCGAATTAATTCGGCCTGATATCTGCTAGCGAATACTGACATCTGTCAGCCTGCATCATGGTCATGCTGTGTTCGAGCTATTGAAGAGATGCATAGTGTACTTAACAGTATGTAGTTTAACCAAATACTAGGTATTTAAAAGTGTCAACGGAATCTTCCTTGTTAATCTTGGGATTATCAAGAGCAGGGTCAATAAGTATCTACTCAGATCGTGTGCTTATCTTCGGCAACATCGTCACTTTCCACTAGGTGAGATTGAGGTCAAACGTGTATCCAATTAATCATAAGAAAAACGGCTAGTAAAAAACTGGCTTCGGGTAAGCACAGAGAAGTAACTTTCTTAGCTCAAAGCAAAGTGTACCTAAAAGGCGGAAATTATTTTCAATCTATTTCCTTACTACTCATTAGAATATTTAAATTCACTGCTGTGCTCACACAGTGAAATGAATTCCCCAAGGCGACCAATTGGCGTTCAGGAAATTCCCTTGACACGTGACGATTACGGGTTGAACAGGCCGTCTGCAAACTGGACATAGGCCTCTCCCACGTCGAGCCCAGAGATCGATCTTTACCTACACAGACTCTCCGTCGCTGTGTGATATTCGCTTAATAACAAGTATAGGTATGATCTACTTACTCTTAAGTATTGTTGAGTTCCAAATTTTTTTGTCGACGATTCAAATCGTAGTAGGTATACCTACTTAGATCAGTTAAGCAAACTTTGGCCCCGCCCGCGAAATACAAATATGCTTTCGGGTTTTTGATTTTTAGTACTTAAATTGTTATTTTGAAATAAATAATTTATTGTTTAATAACAAAGAAATAAGAATTCAAATAACTAATGACTAACTGTTGTTATTTTTTTAAATAAATATTTTGGGCACTTATACCTTTTATGTAGTTTGTAACTGGACAAAGTCCATCCTATTAAATAATGGATAAATATACATAAATATATATCTACATATAATGCCTTGGGAATTCGCTTCTTCTCCCAAACTATAGGATATTTTGAAGCAATGTAGTTTAAAAAAAATAACAACGTCGACTTTCAATAAGAGTTATTTTTGTATTCTATACATTGAATAAAATATCTTTGTTTGATTAAATGTTCGTATTCATTAAATAAATATTCCTAGTGGGATCGAACGTGCAAGTGTTGCGTTGTTGTCGATGGAATGGTGATCCACAAGGTTAATGAATTAGTTTTTGTATCTCAGGAGTCAGTGTCTTATCCGATGAGTTGTACCAGATTAATGGTCACTTACATTAAGTACTGGTAGTACCTAAGTGTATAATAAATTGGTTTGAGTTTTGTATGTGTGCAATTTATTGGATTAGTGCAGTTCAAAATACTGTAATTCCCTCACACAAGCCATACTCATACATGTTTTTGGTTCAGAACCAATTTTCAATAACTATAAATATAAATAAACGGTCAACAACTAAAACCCGACTGAGCAAATGATTTTATGAACTAAAAAGAAAACTCTTAGGAGTAAAACCCCGACCGTCTGATTTAAACGTCTTTATTGTATAAACATATCCTAAAACAACGGAGCGTGAAGAAGTACCGATCCAGAATACTCGACAGAGAGCCCATCACAAGACGCAGGCGCAACATGTATAGGGTTGAGTCTTAGTCTTTGTCTACAAATATCTATAGATGTTCTTTACTCATTGATATAGTGTATGCCAGAAATAGAGTCGTAGGAGTGTGTTACGAGTAGGAATGTACCTGTCCTTATATTTTAAGGAATATCCATTAATGAGTAAAGAAATCTTTTGAACATTTGTAGACAAATTCTTAAATTCACAGCTGGGTTTTAGTTTTATAACTCTTATTTTTATTCAGTATTTTTCAATAGAATATAATTATTACTTTATCTAAAAGAATGTTTAAACGGCGAATGACTTTTTTAGTTGTAATTGTTCTGATTCCATGTAATGGAATACTAGAGTCGCGCTGCATCTGTTTCGCAAAATAAAATTTGATTTATTTTTATCACTTTTAAAGCCAACCTTCATAAAATAGCTGTGTTTATGAAGCACTTGTTGTTATAAATGGACTATTTGTAAATTGGTGGTTAAGAGCGGTTTCAGCAATTTACATGAAAAGTTGCCATTTTTTATTCGCTTATTAGAATTATTTCTTTAATTATTTAATTTTTATCCTTTAACGATTCATAATATCATCACAGGTCAACCACTGCTGAACTACTGCTTTCATAATATAAGTTAAGTCAAATTATCACAGTAAAAAATCCAAACAGTATCCTGTGAGCAATAATTCTCTGTTTTAAATTATACAAAATACTATCTAATAATCATAACATGATCTACTACGTAAACAATGTGATATATCACCGTACAAGTTAACTCTTAAGTTTCTAGTTTAAAAAATATCACTCTAAAACCTAGCGAACCCCTGTTTTAGTCTATAGGTACTAACTATATACGTATTACCTGATATGAACTAAGTGAATTCCCCAAGGCGACCAATTGGCGTCCGAGACAACGCGTCGAAGCGTGCTCGCACCAGACGAGCATACGAATGATGCTGCGTTCAACCACCGCCCGTCTGCATGTCGTGCGCCGACGATTTGTAACTATATGAAGTTGTGTATGTGAATCAGTATAGTTTAGAATACATTATCCTATACTCTAAAGGAATGTTAGCATTTAGCCCCAAAGTTTTGCTCGTCTCGCTGAATGAGTCACAATATTGAAGCAATGCTAGAAACGATTCACTACAATTTGTCTTGATCGTCATAACTTATATTTACATTATTTTTTACATTAAATCCCCAGATAAAGGAAAAAATCATTTTTCTAAGAAATAAAGCAGGTTATATTCGACCAAGGGATTCCTTTATTATCCTAAAGTTGAATGGCATTTGCATATTTTATTCGAACTAATTTGACGATAATTTTTTCATCATATTTACTCATAACGTTAGTAACATAGAATGTCACCTATTATTAGAATCTTGCTAAGTTTTGGTCCAATAAAATTTTAAACTTTTAAACTATTATTACACTCAATTAGAAATGAAATGAAATATGAAATGAAATAGTAATTTATTTGCAAATGATTTTAGGTATAAACATTAGTTGGTATAATTTCACATAGTTCCAGCAAAATCTGCCTATATACAGGCGTGCAAATATTATTCATAATTTAATTTTATACATATTTTATGTCAAGCCTACAATATTTAGGAAGTATAATTATGTCAATGTTACATTATTATGTTAAATTATTATTGTCATTATTGTTATTAATTAAATTTTCGTCAAGATATTCCTTAATTGAATAGTAGCACTTTTTGACCAACCATTCACACAACTTCGATTTAAATATTCGCCCCGATAGGATTCTTAAATCGTCTGGTAGAGCATTAAAAATTTTTGCAGCCATACAATTAACATTTTTTTGTGTAACTGATAATTTAGTCACACGGACCTTTATTTTATCAGTGGGTCTAACACGCAATCGCTCACCATAGTTTGTCGTCAACTGTTTTGGAAAATGATCGGGATGCTCCTTTACAAATACACAGAGTTGTTTTATATATAAGCAAGTTAATGTAAGTAGCTTATATTTTATAAATAGTGGTCTACAGGTATCCATGAAATCGGCGCCACAAAGTGATCTGACGCACTTTTTCTGAATCTTAAAAGCATCAACTATATCGGTGCAATTTCCCCAGATAATTAGGCTATATTGTAAAACTGATGATACATGTGCGTGATATGCCAGTAAGGCGGTTTCAACTGAGGATATCTCACGGAGACGTCTTAGTGCATAAGAATACCTATTTAGACGCTTACACACTGATTCCACGTGAGCTTTCCAACTTAAGTTTTCGTCAATTATTATTCCCAAAAATTTGGTGGAATCTACATTATCTATTGCTTGTCCGTTATTTGTAATATTTAAGCTAATTCTATTTGTTCGGTAAGTGCCAAATTGCATTATTTTTGTTTTATTAATATTTACCTTAAGATTATTTGAGCTCATCCAATTAATAACCTTGTCAACTGTCACATTAATGTCATTTTCAAATTCAATTAAATTAATTTTATTGGCTGTAGTATTAGGCTGTATGAGTATGGTGGTGTCATCAGCAAACAATATGGATTTGTGATTTGTAATATTTGGTAAATCATTTATGTACATTATGAATAATATAGGACCTAATATTGTTCCTTGAGGAACTCCGCACTGGTTTAGTTTGTAGTCTGATTTACATGTAACTCTCTTATGGACATGTTTATGAGTGTTATTTATTTTAGTTGTTTCTACACATTGGTATCTATCACGCAAGTAGCTTAGAAACCAGTCATGTGCTATACCTCTTATTCCGTATTGGTACAATTTATCCAATAATATGTTGTGATCTACAAAGTCGAAAGCTTTGCTCATATCAAAGTAGAGAGCTATAATAGGAATACCTTTATCAATACAATCACTTACTGTTTTAGTTAAGCTAAACATGGCTGATGTTGTATTTTTATTTTTCCTAAAACCATATTGTTCCTCTTTAATAACATTAAATTTATCAATGAATGAGAGTAACCGGGTGTGTGCTGCCTTTTCAATAATTTTAGCTACGATCGGAATTAAGGTTATTGGTCTATAATTATTAATCACCGCTCTGTTACCTGTTTTATGAAGAGGTTTGACAATAGAATATTTTAATCTTTTTGGAAAGATCCCTTGACAAAAAGATAAATTAATTATGTAACATAAAACAGGGGCTATATAGACAGCCACCAGTTTTAAAATTTTGGTAGGTAACTCGTCATAACCCACAGAGTTTGTATTCTTGAGCGAATTTATTATTTTAAATATTTCGTCGGCAGTGGTTGGTACTAAAAATATACTGGCGTCACAACTATTAATGATCATTTTTCTAGTCTTGGGTGTAGGTCTGTAATTGGTCAATTCTATAAAAAAATTATTAAAAGCGTTCGCTATGTCCTGAGGAGTCTTAATGATATTCTGATTTAAGTATATTTCGTCAATTTCATTACTTGGTACAGAATGTTGTATATTTTTGTTAATTATATTCCACACAGCTTTATTCTTGTTTTTTGCCTTAAATATTTTATTTTTATTTCCCTGCTTTTGCCTCTGTAGTATGCACTGTCTTAATATTTTCGAGTATGTTTTGTATTTATGTTTCTCTATGCGTTTACTAACATTGTCAGCTGTCATATATTTAAAATATAGATTTCGCTTTACAATACACGACTTTTTGATACTTTTGGTGATCCATCTACATTTATTAGGTTTTTTGGTTATTTTAATTGTTATCATAGGAAAGCACAGATTAAAAAATAGCATCAGCATGTCATGAAATTCAGAGAACGCCGTATCGACTTCCGATTCATTAAAAATGTCTTCAAAGCTGAGAGAAGATATACAGTTAAAGAACTTATCTCTATTATCTTTACTAAAGTCTCTCCTGTCTTCAGTCCATTGCAAGGTAGTTTTTTTAACATTTAATTTTAGATGTAAAGTTTGCCCCGTGTGATCTGATATTCCTAAGTCATGCACGGTACCTATTGCTGTGGGAACATTACTGACTATGTGATCTATGCATGTTGTCTGTCTTGTAGGTGTGCTTATATGCAGCTTCATATTATACGAATCGACTAAATGTGTCAATCTATTGCTGTATGAGCTTTTGATAATAGTATTAATGTTCAAATCACCACATATAATCACACGTTTTCTATCTCTATAAGTAAGGTTTAATAATAATAAGTCCAGTTTGTTAAAAAAATTATCTATATCGGATTTTGGAGTACGATATATGCATATAATTTTAATGTTACTATTTGTGACCTCAATCCCTGCACATTCAAAGCTTTTATACGATGAATATTCGTCTAAGTTAATCTTCTTACAAGGAATGTTGTTTCGTACTAGTATACACGTTCCTCCTCTCCGTTTTGTAGTTTATGTATTAGATCTAGATTGTTTAAGTTATTTTACCCTAGGTGACAATTATAATTAATAAATCTGAATATAAAAGATAATTAGACTAGTTTATTTCACAAATATAATAAATATCATATAGTTTTTTAAGAAACAGATAATAATGTAATGGTTTCTGGCATTAGTTTCTAGTGCAATTATTTGGAGAAAATTGTCCAAAAGTTAAAAATATGGATATTATAATTTGTCATTTGATGGACTATTCAGTTTAGTTAATCTCTTGTGGAGAGACTTAGAGTCCTCAACTCAGCGATTTCTGTAAAGCAACAATTTTTTTGTCAAACCTGATGAAGCACTTTCTTGGTCGATCTTACCAATATTTCAATGTGAACACGATTTTCACTCATTTCATTGCATGTACACCATCACTGTACTTAATATGAAGTATATCCTTAGCTTTGAAACAATTCCAATAATATTGAGATTTTCGTAGCGAACAGCATACGTTAGTATTGAACAAAGCAATGTCTACGGACTTTCCACGGAACAGCATCCCGTATCCCTAGAGAAGTACGACTCGCATACAAGTCCGTGATTCTTAACAAAAGCATATAAAGCTACAGAGACTGCCGGGATATTCATTATTCACTCTCCGAGCTTGCCACATATTTACCGCGTCTTTGTTTCAACCTTCTTCCGCATAACTTTGAACTTTCTTTCCTTATGTATGACAGTAGGCTTGGATATGAAAGTTTGTAACTTCTATCTTTGTTCCATTTCAAATTGGAAAACATACTCTCTTAGCTTATTAACTGGAGATAAACACCAGTATTCGATATTAAAATTTTACTTTTTGAGTAAACAGTAAAAATAATCGTATTCACTGTGACAACCCTATATAACTGATATCATGTTTGGATTCATATCACCCGATGAAACACGTAGGACGGCTTTTAGGCTGAATTGGTTAAGTGTTTGATATTAGCTTCCTGCATACTCTAACATGTCTGTCTAATACCTCACGTTTGAGGGTTGTATTCAAGGATCATGCTCATTAGTAGTATCATGTTGCCTCTAAGTTTATTACCTAAATTCATATGGGTTTTTGTAAGTTTATTACATATAAAAAAAAAGCGCCCAAACCGGGTTATTGAATCTCATAATAATATGTGTATTTATAAAGAAATAATGAGAAATTTTCTCCAGACCTGTACATACATACATGAGCTCCCTGTTTCCCGTTGGGGTAGGCAGAGATTTTTTTGTTAATAATTATAGTACCTATATCCAAAGTACACCAGTCGTTCGTATATGTGGTATATGTACCTATGTGGTGGTATTTATATATGTGTAAGAAATATTCATGTACTTAAATACTCATTGATAGTGTATGTCCCATGGGCGTCCGCGATCTCACCTTAAGCTCCACTGAAAACCAGCGTTGTAGTCGTTTTTCTCCTCTCGACTGCAACAAATGCTGAGATGGGGACCTGATTTGACACCACTTTGAGACACCGAAAACTAGCTACTTCATACTTAATATTGATGTTCCATATTTTTACCTTGTGTTATGTAGTACATACAACCCGAGCAACTAATTGTAAAGTATAAGTGTCGCTAAATGGATCAAATAAAGTTTTCTGGTTCTTATTCTTATTGATTTCCATTTGCAACGATCCTGCATACTACTTTTACTTCTTCCTCTCCACTCTTAGTAAGCACTAACCGACCGCACCTGACCTTTTGTGAGTACGTCAGTCAATTGATTGACGTACGTCCTTCTCGGTCGATCTTCACCGACCCTTCCATTCACGCTTTCATTATATATTGCTTTAATTAATTTCCATTTGCTCATTCGTTCTTTATGCCCAAATCACCTTAACATATATCTTTCTAACTTACTCACTACGTCATACTTACCTTGGATTATAAATCTACACAAGAACATTTTGTAATTCTTGTGTAGTGTATGTGTCCTGGTAGGTACATACAGTATGTTTTCCTCAGACAACATAAAAATTATTTTAGGTCAATTTGCTTCTAATCAACAGACTTTGTGTAGGTACAAGTTATACAATGTTAAATTGAGAACTTAACTTGTCTATGTATATTAATATGTATTTATGTATACAGGTATTTATCAACTTAATATAATTTATATATTACTACGTATATATACAGGGCGTCCCAAAGTTATGGGACATGAAGGGGAAGTACCTTAAATATTGTAGATAGTGAATTTTGCTCAAAGAAGACTTTATGTTATTTTTAAAAGTTAGTAATTCTGCATTCATAGATTTTCTAAAAATTACTTGCTTCGGCTGGGAATCGAACCGACTTAAATGTGAAAAAAAAAACACCCTACTTTTATGATGCCAATCGAAAGAATAGCTAAAAAATAATAACTCTGCCTAAGTAACATAGTATTTTAAAAGAAAGGAACAACGTGAAATTAATCATTTTAATCAAATAAAAAACATACATGAAACTGCCGTAGTCAATTAAGTAGGTATTTTTTTGTAAATTAATTAATTAAATGCTCAAAATGTGATCCCTCTTGTCACTTCTTTTTAAAATATCTTAAAAAGTATGCATTCAAACAAACGCTGTCATAAACTGTTCCATTTTCAAATTATAAATTATTTATTTTTGTTTTTAATTTGCCTTCTGTCTAGCTTACAGAGGACGTATTGAAATACAAGTTTTATCATTTCATCTACACGTGCACTTATAATAAGGAAAACTATGTTAGTACCTATTTTATGAAGTGGGTACTTATTTACGAATAATCAATGCTATCTTTGGAATGATAATATCGCTACTTTTCGAACGTCGTCGGCAATAAATAACTTTCTTGAAATTTGACTCAATCATTTTATGTTGTTCCTTTCTTTTAAAATACTATGTTACTTAGGCAGAGTTATTATTTTTTAGCTATTCTTTCGATTGGCATCATAAAAGTAGGGTGTTTTTTTTTTCACATTTGAGTCGGTTCGATTCCCAGCCGAAGCAAATAATTTTTAGAAAATGTATGAATGCAGAATTACTAACTTTTAAAAATAACATAAAGTCTTCTTTGAGCAAAATTCACTATCTACGATATTTAAGGTACTTCCCCTTCATGTCCCATAACTTTGGGACGCCCTGTATATACGTAGTAATATATAAATTATATATCCATGTATCCTAAATATATCATCATCATCTTACAATTCCTTAATATCCATAATAATTTTAGTAGTCAAACATAGTTTTAGTTTTCGGTAATTTTAATAATTGTTATAGGTATGCAAAATTTTATTGATTCTACAAAATAAATGTGGAAGATATTATTGTTCTAACACAGTTTCTAATTACCACAGATAACAAATCTTCAACAAGTTATATGTAACCTATTTCGGTGCAATAAAATATTGTTCATTGTTTAACTAAGTAGGTATGAAAACTTCAATCAACTGATGTCCAAAACAACTAGCTTACCTATCTCTAATGGTCATGGATAAGGAATTGTGATGTAAGAAAAATCTTAAATCATGCATAGTTTAAGGGAATTACCTACACCAACTCAATTTCACCCTGTACGGTATAGGTACCGTTTATAAGCGCGCATGTAAATTTATTTGTAATGTACTCGTCTCATTTTATCTTGTAAATATGTATATATAATATCGTTCATTTAAGTAACCTACTGAACAAAAGACTCCTTGACACCGAATTCTCTCAGCAAACTCGAAGTACGAAATGAGCTCTGACTCTGACTTTGCTTAGCGAAAAAAAGCGCCTTTTTATTGCTTTATTACGAGTATGCAAATAAAGGCTTGCGTGGCGGCGTCGGCGGCCTGGAAAATGGAATGACTACCCTCCGCAAGCTGTAGAGCGCAAATCTAGGACGCAATCTGGACCTATCACGCCACTTCACGTTTTCTCAATAGCGCAGAGAGCTATTACATTCTTGACTGAGATGACCGTAGAGGGAACATGAAGCCGTAAGTCAATAATTCAAATAGGAAATAAAGTGAAACTATTTTATTGTTATTATAAAGGATATGATTCAATGTGTTCGTTCCACGTGATCGGTAAGTACCTACGTGTGCACGTATGTACATTGTAATTTAGACGCAGTAGCTTTAATGGGATTTTCAGGTATCGAAAACGATTATCAGAAATGTTTATTTTTAACCCCCGACGAAAAACGTCAGGTGTTATGTGTTTGTATATTATTATATTTATGCATACTTATCTATATGTTTTTATTTAGTTAGTAGTATCGCATACCCTATCTATTGCATTGCATTGTGTTGTAGGTATTGTTTTGAAGATAAAGACAGACAGAGAAAAGAAAAGTAAAACCTAATGTTCAAATGCTACTGAATCACGATTGAGCTTAGGATCACATGAATATCTTTGCTTCGCAACACTTTAAATAATTTGCGAAGAATGTTTTCGAAACGGTCATTATTCAAAATTGGTGTTTGCCCAAAATATCGGGGCAACTTGTTTTTAAAGATCAAAAGGAAAAAATGTTTTCCCATTTTTCACGGTGGCGAATATAATTTGATTTCCGTGGAGGGATGTTGGCAGTTGATTTTAAATTTAACTTTTCTGAACTTGGGAAAGTGGAATGGATTTTTTATGTACCTCCTTAACATTAACTGTTTATTTTCGTGAGAATTTCTTTTACTTTGCAAAGAAAATACGTCTTACAGCTTTGCAATAAAAATATTTAACGATCTATTTGACAAAAGAAATAGATACCTACTAGATTACTTAGATTTTTATTGATAATAGAAATGTAAATTGCTTTCATTAGCTTCAAAACACAAGCTTACCTCTTTAGAATATTTTAATTAGGAGTATAGAATAGACACGTGATATTCATGTGATTATTTACAGTGAATGAGGTTAATTCAATTTCATATGCCCAACAATAGTTAAGTTGGAATCAAGCTGCATTCAAATTCAGCACAGATAGCTTAATGGGGAGAGAGCATTGTCATCGACAATCCCTATGCCCAGTCAGATGGAATATCGCGTCTATTTGCCGATAGTCTGATGGTGTGCTAAATGTACCGGCTTGATTACAATCCTGTTAAGGACATACGTTCATTCAGCGTTAATCACTGAAGACTATTAATTTTCTATTCTCTTTGACAATTTACTACTCTCTAATTGAAATAGATATTGCCATAACAATAGTAACAATTTAATTAGCAGCTTACATAACACTTTATGATTTTTTTTTTAATAATCTTTATTTAATTTAGGGAATTGAGACCTTCTAGACATGACAGTCCCATCGTACCCTGACCAAGATTCATCGATGAGAAGATACAACCATGTTATACAATAATCTGGCCGATAAACCTACATCGTATTGACTCAGCTTTAAGTATCTCTTTCATTTCGGTTTCTAGCACACTCCAGTGTTGAACATTCTCAACTACTCCACAGACGTCACAGTTGGGAGTGTCAGTTCTTTAGATATGAGTTAATAATATTATATTACAGAGCGCAAGATCGATGTTACACGAAATTATATATGGTATATTTTTTTAGGAAAAGTCCACGAGTATTTTACTGCGCTGTCCTGTATCGGCAGACGGAAGGATATGCTCTGAGATAAAACTTCGCAACATTCCCAAGTTAAATGGCATCTTAAGAGGGTTTATCTCACGCGGTATTCCAAACAAACTTTCAAGTACAAATTTATCGAAACGAATAAACCGATTTTAATGAAACTTTATACGGATATAGCACGTACATAAATCTAAAAAGTTAATAAGGTACATTTTCGAAAAGAGCATTGAAATTAAATTAAAGCGATTTGAAATTTTCCGTAGTAACAAAAATCATTCAATATATTTTTTTAAATTCGAAAGTCAAATGCAATTCACAATGTCACGAATTTTATCCCAAATGGGGTGGCCAGGGATATCCCAAACAAAAGTGTTTGGTGCGCTGGTGGCAAATGGGAGGGTCGGTGGCTCAGCGGTTAAGACACGGTCTCCCAATTTGGGAGGTCTGGTTCGATTCTCAGGCAGGCCATGCGCGAACGAGTTTTTAAATTTAATTTAATTACTTATTTGCATTTATGCGACTGCTTTTAAACGGTAAAGGAAAACTTCGTGAGGATACCTGCATGCCTGAGAAATAAAAATTCTATGGCATGTGAAATCCCCAACTCGCATTGCGCCAGCGTGATGGACTATGGCCCATACTCCCTCATTATGCCAGGGAAGGCCTATATCCCTGCAGTGGGATGTTTACGGGCTGAGATGATGATAGCCAGTGTTTGGGTGTTCCAAACAATAAAAGTTTAATGATTGAAACAACATCTACGGTTCACCTTATGAAATATAAACGTGCATGACATCGTTAACATAACTACGTTGAAACGTGCAAATTTATAAATGTTTTCCAGTGGAAAGTCCCTTAGCAGCCTTATACGACACCCTCGAGAAGAGACGGAAAGAAAGAAAATCCTCCTTTCGTGAATCCTACAACCTTGAGATCTTCAAGAGCAGAGTGAATAGAAAACTACCTTCAAATGCTCTATTTTTATGGAACGGTATAATCCAATATAAAGCAGTCAGCTCTTCTAGAGTTATATGACTTAGGGTAGGTTGACCAAACAACAATTTTGTCAAATAAGTATTTCGGTCTTTTATATTTAATTATGCCGTGTGGGATAAACTCTCTCAATCCCTTAAGTAAACCGTAAAATAGATGTCACCAGTTCTTTATAAGAATACACGTTGGCGCATCACCCACGATGAGGTAATGAAGCGAGAGTCCTACAAATAGAGTGTAATACTGCCAAGTTCTGCGACAAGTCGTAGGCCGCCGCGTGTATCACGCCACAGAGCAAATACAATCCAAGATGCCATGTGATGTGGTTTTTAGAAAAATATTGTTAATATACATATACCTATAATAACACAATGAATGATAATGAATTTTCGAAATTTCGGGAATGTACTATCTAGTAGATACTGCTCCTCTTTTTTTGGAATGATCAATTTTCTCTCAATGTTCTGGAAACAAACTAACATTATAGAACATTTTCAGTCAATAAGGATATTAACAAATACATTCAATGATTACGAAATCTCTTTGGAACGTGGCTATTGTTTTTGGGTTACTTATAAGCAAGTGCGAGTTGCTACAAGACGAGTAGTCTTATGTAGCATACTTTACATACACTACAAGTAATACTTTGAAGTGACCTTATCAGTAATTTGTGTTTGTGTATAGTGACTGCTTAGTTTCAGTACTATAAATAATTTAATATTCATCCCCTTGACGACGCACCAATAATACCAATGAGATTCCAACTTCGCCACCCACGTTTAGTTTTCTACCTTCGTAATTTACAAAAATAGTGTACCGCCAGCGCGTGAAGCATTCGCAATAACACGCTAATTAGGAAGGATATGTGCCCATCCTGTCGTTCGGCCGACGCAAGTTGCGATATCTTTAGTGATTTATTTTGTCAGAGAGATTTTCAAATCAAATCAAATACGCTTTATTTATTAAATAAGGAAGGTTTATTTATTAAATATCCTATAGAAACTACAAATTAGGCGGCCTTATCGCTAACAACGATCTCTCCCAGGCAAACCTTTTAATGTCTAAGTATGTTATTTTTGGGAGAGGCCTTTGTTCAGTGAATGTCTTCCGGCTAATGATGATTAAGCATGTTTTGTAACATTCTTTCATCTTTGAAAGAGAAATAATGTGCGTAAAATTCTCTACATCGATACATCTAAGGATCGGAGACTGAATACAAAAAATCATTTGCAGTCCTCTAATGCTGATATGTGTACCAACTTTATAGTTTTATAATATGTGGTACGCATATTTTAATCAATATTGTACTTTTTTCTTGCAATTCTAAGTGACTAATATTTAAGGTTAAGCACAGACTATAAAAACATTTGATTGTGCGCGCTGATTTTGGCCATTTATTCTCAGCAGTCCCTTTAGTTTTCGACGATTCTGAGATATGGCGCTGTTTTATACAATACAATGCAATGCAATGCACTGCAATGCAATGCAACGCAACGCAACAGAACGCAACGCAACGCAACGCAACGCAATGCAATGCAATGCAATGCAATGCAATACAATACAATGCAATACAACACAAATACTCTTTATTGCGCAAAATAATTCACAATAATTTTTGATGATAACAATAAAACACAATTAGTTTTATGTACGCGCGAAAAAGATTACGTCGTAGTCGAATACGTCATTTTGTCACTATTATTCTAAATTTTAATTATGCATTTCGAAATATAGTTTAGTTAACTATGATTCACTGAGCGTCTTTTCCTCTGGCTCTCATCCCTCTATACTTATAACAATATTTTTAGAACAGTTTAGCTGTCACATGTATCCATATCGGTCTTTGGTATTGTTATATTGTTGCCTTATTAATTTCGAAAAAAAAAACGAAGCTCCATTCAAATCAATGTATCGTGTAGCATATCGCTACATAGTGGCTTGTATCATTGAACCTGTCATTACCTAGAATTGATTTGATAACCAACTAACAATTAATTTATATTAGTGATACATGATATGATACGCCCATATCTTGGACCCATGACTTTAATATTCCATACTGGAGATCGGAGATACCGCCCCTAGACGTAAGGTCTCTTATTTATTGCTATTCTTCACGACATCGCAACCGACTGGTAATTCCCACACTTTATACGCCTACTTGAGAATACTTGAGGTGTGTAAATAAAATAAAACCCAGTAATGGCGCCGTTACGTTTACTTATTTATTGGGGTTCGGTACTCTTAAATTGGTTTTAGAGCTATTATTTTCACTGTTGTGATGGTTTTAGGAGACAGGGCTGTTTTAATAGTTTATATTTAATAGTTGCTTTATACATTCATATCGAATTATTAAAACTATTATAAAACCCATATCTTATCTAAATCTGCCGTCCGTGGCTCCGTGGCTCAATGTAAACAACATTGGATTTACGATTTGAGGTCGCAGGTTCGATTCACAGCAAGGTACATATTTAGTACTCGGTATGGTTGGTGGTAGGGCATATTAAATATCTGCCTGGCTAGCTACCACCATCTGATCTAAATCTGCCGCTAAACTGCAATGTTTATAGCATTGATGTGTCCCAGTTGTCAGAGATAAGATAGCCAGTTCCCCAAATAAGATGGGGTTTCTGGATCAATAACCTTCGGCTACATCTTCATTTAATATCAAGTGTGATTGAGGTCACGGGTTAACCCGTTGTGCTTAATAAAAAAATCTGAGATTTAAAAATGTTCCGAGCGATATAAATTAGACATGCGGCCGGACTACGGCTAAAGCCAATAACCAAAGCACATACTCCACACTGCTATTACTACTACATGCTCTGCTGCGACTACCAGCTTTCTGCCTGAACGCTCTTATAGATCGCCATAATCGCAGGACATGATGCACATCGCGACTCGAGTCTCCATACATATAGGATAAATAAATAAAATATCTCCCTAAGTTCCATAACATCGATCTTAGATTTAAATTCCAAATTTCAATGTTGTAAAACTGCTTCAGAAATATTTGTTATGAGAACAGCATAGAACTTATCGATTCGAATATTCGGGTCGAGTGGTTCCGAATTGGGATGGCAGGACCACCCGAGACAGGCATCGTCGGACGTGCCCGGGGTACGATCCGGGTCCGTTGATCGCTTTTATTCGATGACGTGGGCTATCCGGATAGAGGACCGGACAGCCGGATATGTGACTAGCACAAACTTTTACAATAAAGTTTATTTTTATATAATAGAAGTATGGTTAACAGGCTTTTCAACTAAAGAGGGCGCCGAGCTCCTAGCGGCGTCTTCATCCGATTTTTAATTGTCACATTAATTCTAAAAAGAAAATACTGAAAAGAAGGCGGAATTTGTCACATTAATTCTAAAAAGAAAATACTGAAAAGAAGGCGGAATAAGTGCACTACATATTTTTAATACTAATAATTATAGTTCTACATTAAACGCTTCGGTAACAAACTAATACACATTAGTAAGTACGTTAACAATTCTTTAAAAATAGACTGTATTTTCCCACTGCGTCCCTAGCGAGGTATTCGCATACATATATGTGTAATTTGTTTATTATTATTATTATTAAGAGCCCATAGTGTCCCACTGCTGGGCAAAGGCCTCCCTCATCTGTTTCCAGTCGTTTCTGTTCTTGGCGAGCACAAACCATCGTAATTTGTTTATCCCACCGAAAATATGTCGGGATAAAATGGATTCTATGTCCTAAACCAGGGCACATTCTACACGTGCATTAAAATTTTATCCTAATTCATTCATCCATTTCGCCGCGATTGAGCAACAAACAAGCGAACAAACATCCAAACATAGTTGGATAAGTAATAACTAAATTGTATTATTATTGTTACTATATTATTATAGACATACGTCTATAATACTAGACATAGTTATACATCTACGTCACAGTATTGACATTACTATATTTGTTATATTGTTATTCTAAGTTTATTTATTTGAGTAACCATTACGTTTTTTGTTATGTATCCAATCTATCCTAGACCGAATTCACTAATTGGGTGGAGACAACCTCAAACCTATTAAACAGGTTTTACCCAATTTCATGAACCAAAAGCTCGTTGTAGTACGTACGAGTATGTAGATAAAATATTTGGCTGGCCATTTCGACGAAACACTAGATATTTTTTTGTTTCACTATACAATTGTTTGTCATGTTTCCGGAGGGTAGATTTATGGCACTGCACAGCCGTGACCGCTGAAATACAGTCGGAAACGATTTCTACGTAAATAAGGGAAAAACGCGAGCTATATCGTAAAAAAATGTTATCTCGGTAGTATCTTTGAATATTGAAAAAAGGAAAATAGCTACTGCCAATATTTGGTTTCCAGTCCTTTTGATGTTCGAAATAGATATCTAAGTGATTCGACATAAAGTTAGACAAAATTTGGGTTGGTAGATCCGCAGTTTTCATTTCATGTGTAGAAAATGAGTTTGGTAAATATTTAGATTGATGTAATAAATAAATATTTTGGAATACACCAATCATTTAGTTCCAAACATTAACAAATATAAAACAACCATGACTTAGGAATAAATGTTCGTATGCATCACCCAAACATTTACCCCTCGCGGAATTCGAACCCGCAATCGTTGGTTTCGCAAACAGGGTCACTATCCACCAAACTGTTCTAAGTAAGATATCAGCCAAGTTCAATATCCATTTGTAAAAAATAAATAAAATATTTCCTTTATGCATACATAAATATACAGAACGTCGCGGCCTTTATCCCAAATCGAGGGTCAGAGATATCCTAAACATAAGCGGTAAAATTATGAAATATACAGATTTTTGATGTTAAGTCCCTGAGTCGTCTTTAACGACACCCAGCGAAGAGATGGATTGGTGTTCTCTTTACGTACCGGAAACACCACGGCACTGATGCGCCAGTCGATTTTGATATAGTCACGCCTAAAGTGGATGGATGTAAACAATTCAGGGCAACCTATTTTCATAAATCTATTTCCTATTAAATTTTTTGACTTTTGTTAAATTTTCTACTATATATTTCATTTAATATTGTTATATTTCTACTGCTAGAAATTAATTAAGGTGGCGCATGCACTATGTATTTTTGTCGCATTAGATTGGTATGTTGTTGGTAGTCCTAAATAAAATAAATAATAAGTAATTAAAGAGTTTCATTCGGAACCTAATTGGTTATCTGTTCTGAAAATTACGAAGTAAATAATTTGCTCTATAGATTTAGAAACAATAAAAGCTATAACTTTAATTTGGTAATTAAAAAAAACCCCCGAGAATCATTCAGGTAAGTAAACCAACTCTGTTAAAGGCTAAATATCTTCGAAACAACTGACCGATTTCCATAAGCCTTGGTTAATAATAAGCCATAAACAAAAAAAATCCATTCCAAATCAGTTCAGTGGAACACAAAGCCAAAGAAATAGACAAAGGTTTCAAACTTATAACCCATATAGAGGGCGATTTTTAATTAGGTCCCGATACCAAAAGATGTACCTACTAATGATTATAAACCACTATCCCAAAAACACATTTTTTTTAATTAAGATTTTAATTTTTTTACCTACTTGTTAGCACTTCACTTTAAGTGAAGATGGGCCAAATTGAACAGGCGATCTCAAAAAAAATAATTAAAAAAAAATTGTGTCTTCGGACAAGTTGTTTGTAATTATGATTAGGTACATGCATTAAAGCACTAATTAAAAGTCACCGACGACATAGGCCATAAAATTATGTCAAAACGTCTTACCCCCTGACGTAGCAATTTATTAAACTAAAGTATAAAAGAACAAACTGCCATAAATAAAATTGGTTTGTCGTAGGGCACCGCACCAAACTGGACTTATTTCACCATTTCGCCGTTACGGTGAAAATCGAGTTTCAAGTGTTCAGCGCAGTAGCAACGTCAGCATATTGCACGGCACGTTCCACTTGTATTATGAAGTCCTATTTTGCACTGACATTTTTCACTGGATTTTGAAATGTGTAAATTCAATAAAACAAAGACGGTCGAGCGCTCGTAACTTATGTTAAGTTCAAAATGTTGGTAATAGGTAATAATAGCATCAATGATTAAAAATAAAAAATCCGACTGCGCATAAAAAAGGAACAAAAAAACCCTATTACTGTTGGGCTTTGACGACCGATTGATGTAGTGGATAGTGTCTCTGTCAGCGAAACCAAAGGTGGCGGCTTCGTATCCCACGAGGGGTAAATTTTTGTGTGATGAATACGAACGTTTATTCCAGAGTCATGGATGTTATGTTATGTTAAATTTTTAAAATATATCCCAAGACAAAGACAAAACTAAAAAAATGAAAATCGCGTTCAAGCTGTTTAGACTGCAACAGATAACATAGAAATCTACATATTTATATAATCCAAAAAATATTAACGTCTTTCATGAGGCAGTCGGGTAAAAACGACTAGGATATTAATAGTCATAATAATTCTAGAACAGTCTAGCTTTCTCCAAGTAAAAGAATTTTCAGAAGATTATAAACTAGTTCCAGAGATTACCTGAAACATATAACTTTACCTCTTTATAATACTAGAATAGATTTGTAGTTATACATGCAGTTTATTATCTGATATCGAGCAGTAAGTAATTTATTTCATATATACGAGTGTAATTTTAAATCGCATACTTAATAAGGATTTCGATAATCTGCTTTTCTTCCATATTACAACGAGGGAGCATTTACCTATAAAACATACAAACGGCCGAAATGAGAACCTCCTCCTTTTTAAAGACGGTTAAAAATTAATTCCATCATAGTTTTGTGTCACTATTATTTTTTAATATTTTTTAAATTCGAATTGAGAACAGCCTATCGCGGTCCAGGCGCGCAATCAGGATTGTTCTTAATTTGAATGTCTTTAGACGAGTGCCTACAAGTTACCTAATCAAACTTTTTGAACTGGCTTCGTTGGTCGACTACTCACTTGAAATTAAAAAATAATGGATTTTCATATTATATAATTTTGTTCCGACAGCGGCAGTAAATTTCCGCTTTCTGATCGCCTTATTGAAAAGTTATGAGGGAAGTATCGCGTAGTTAAATGGAAAAGTTATATATCAAAAATAAGTATCTATAGTTGAAACAAAGCTAATAACTAGTATAACATTTAATTTATCCTTACGACAATATTTAATTGAGCCGCCAATAAATTACGCCAACTTACTTCACGGTGTATATAGGTACCTAAATACACAAAAAAACAAACGCCCGAATTTAAACCCTATTAAGTTAGGAAGTCGGCTAAAAATTACATACAACACACAGTAAATAGATAGCCTAGCCTTCGTTTGTTCTTAGACTCATAGATGGACTATGTTTTGCATTGACATTTAGGGTATAACATTTTATTCTGAAAATTCAAATAAATCCCAGCGGATGATGAACTGATTTAATGCATGCGGCGCTATGGGTTAGTTACAAATATTATTGAATGTTAATGTATGTTCGTTGGTATTATATTCTTTATTGCACCAAAATATTACATATAACAGGGTACAAACGATAGGTCATGAACAAATGTGGACTTATCTCTTTAAGAGATCTGTTCCAGCCACCCTGAGCGTTGGAGTAAGAAAAGGAGTAAATTTAGGGTATAGCAGCAAATTGTGTGCAAAAGAAAAAATACTACAACGAATAATAAAACAAGAAAAATAAAAGATAACCAAATAATAAAGTTATGTTAAATATAATACATGTACGTACTGCGAAATATATACATAACATTAAATATATATTATAAACATACATACATACACAATGATATCACGAAAGATGGGAGAGGTAATGCTCTTTTAATCTTTTCTCAAATACTGCAAAGGGCTTTTCTGAATTAATTTCGGCAGTTTATTCCACATCATAACTGCTTGAATACCGAGGGAATGAAAAAGTAAGTTTGTGGTGGCTCTAGGACAGGCAATTGTTTTCGTGATGCAGGATGGCCTAGGAACATCAGGAGGAGTATTCCACTGAAGAAAATATTTTTTTATGAACAACGGGTTGGACTTGATCACACCTGATGTTAAGTGAAGATGAGGCCGAAGGTGGAAGTGTACTAACCCGGAAACCCCATCTTATTTGGAGAACTGCCTATCTTGTCTTTGACAACCAGAACAAAATAATGCTCTTAACATTGCTGCTTGGCTGCAGATTTAGATAAGATGGTGGTAGCTACCCAGGCGGACATCTAATATGCTCTATAGCAACTAAACTTGGACATGCCTTTGGACATTCTTCGTTTTGGACATTAGTCGTGCAAAGGTTAAATATGTACCCCGCTGGGGAACGAACCGGCGACCTCCGATTCGTAAACCCAATGTTGTTTACATTGAGCCACGGAGGCGGTTGAAATAAATACATTGAAATAAATAGTGGTGTAAATAGACATCTAAATAGTCTATGTAACTTTCTGCTTCTGCTACAGATATGTATTTGTTCACTTCACTGCAGCTTAGTGCAGTCCACAATGTATGCATTAAATAAATTTCGTGTGTTCACTTCATATCGCCAAGCCACATTTTATTGTGTTATTACAACATAAATTCATAAAAAGCACCAAATATAGAAAATTAAATAACCTCAAAGAGCGACCTAAGCTATTCTCAGTTAAGTGGCATTAAAGCTCGTAATTTGGTTGATATATTAGACTATTTAAAATTTAAATGTCACTTCCTAGTATATTAAATAAAGGGGCCGCTCTTTAGGAACCATTTCAGTTATATCACCACTCGATCTTGATTTGCGCTATACTCGCTCTTAAAGAGGGGCTCTTAATAATAGATATTACCATAGATTGTCTACTTTAAAGTGATAATGTATTCAGTTATGCGGAACCTGATCTTCTTCCAAAGATATTCGTACTCCTATAGAGGAAACTAAAAACTGAAGAATTATGAAAAAACCTGCAGTTAAATTGATTTAAATTTTATATAATATTGATTTATTTATTAATTCTACATTGTAGGTATTTATCCCGGTGTTATGAATGTTTGTATCTATGCGTTAATTAGCATCCATAGTACTGACAGACAATGCATTTGCAATTATGTAAGTATATTAAATACTTGTTCATTTTCATTCATGTCATGTCGCGAGTCATAGAAGTTTATGTAAATATTTATGTATGTTTATCCGTTATCTAGTATCCATTAGTACAAGCTTTGCTTAGATGATTGGTGTAACTGTTCGAAATATTTATTTATTTATAGGTCATATATGTATATCAATTTAAAGGTCTACGTAAGTTTTCGAATATAATTCATATCTTACAAGCTTCAATAAAATCTTTCAAAATAATCAGTTATGTAGGTACAATATTACTTACACGTATTAAAAAAATTTATTCAGAATTATTCCATCTTAAAAATATGTTAGTATGATGATGATGAACTTTATCATCTCAATACTTCTCAAGAAGAACACTCTTTTCGTTACAATACGTATTAACTCTTTTTAATATTTAAGCAAAGTCGTCAACAATCCCGCCTACACTTTCCTCCCACTTTAACTCCTATAAGCTAGACCTAGACTATAACAGTGGTTCTTGACACGGCATGTACTGAAGATAGACGGTGCTTTACCTGTCCATATTGCTACCTTGACCTTCACACTAATTAAAGAAAGAAATAGGCTGTGTAAGTAGAAAAGAGATCGGTAAATGGAAGTAAAACCTATGAAATACAAAGTGCCATTCTATGAACTAGGTCGAGTGAAACTCGGCCTCCTGCATGCATTCAATATACACCATGGACTGCGCCTAGATGATATCGCCCTGCAACACTGCCGATTATAAGTGCCAGTAATAAAAGGGTAAGAACGATTAAATGCTCGCAAATTGTTAAGGTTGAAAATAAATTCGCTACCAGAAAAAAATAATAATTACGATATTTCAATTACTAAAAAGCAAGATTCTTTTCCATTATATCTGGTACAGTCAAAATCAAAATGTACAGATTACAATAAATTTTCTTAAAGTATTGTATAAACTTTGTCATAAAACGATATGCAAACCGGGCTTATAAAATTGATATTCATTCACAGATGATATTTTTCGCTGAACAAGTCATAAAGTGGTTTACAATAACACAAGTAGATGATGATGACACATGTCACGGAACAGTATTCTTTTCGTAAATTATTAGCAGATAGATGGCGTACAAATATGCCTACTTCCATGATACTAAAAAGGGCTACTCCTCCGACTAATCAATGTAATTTATCCTCTTTGGATTCTTTTCTTTGTGGTTGTATAATATTGACTTTTCCTAAATTATACTTCTTCTTAAATAACTCCGGTCAGAATACCTACTGTGTAGCGACTTTTTAGATTATTGGATATTAATATTACTTTGTAATATTATTATTAATGGAAAATTGTTATGTGACGGAAATCGAAAAATTTGGATCATAAAATTTTGATTTAGACTGTACATTATTTTTCCTCTTAACCGTTCTACTCCTTTTCTCGCTTTGTTTTCTTTCATTTCATTGTGTATTTTAACGCTCAAGTCATACCTACTTAGTTAAACAATTTACTTACCTGCTTATTATTAAACAACTTATTTATTCTATCACTCTATATTGTGCGGTGATGCATGACCAAATCGAATTTACTAAGCTATTATGTAACACACTACCACTTGATAGCGTACGTTTCTTTGTGCTCAAAAGGAACCCTCCAACTACTTACTCTGTATCGATTTAGGTAAGTAGCTGCTAACCCCGTCTACCGTATATTTGCATAATAAATAAATGTGTCAAGCTCCGTCAAAGCCACTTTGATGGCAATAGTAAGTCACTCTGCATAATGCACTTTACATAGGTACCTCTTTATGAATATTTTATGGATTTCAAATTATTTGGGATGTTTGTTTTGTGAAGATGTAAACACTTACTCGTCGAGACATGAGCAATGATCCGTAACACCATATTATGAAGCGATGTAGTTTGTTTTTATAATACAGGCACCTGAGAGACCAGTATCTAATGCTACTAATAATAAACATTTCACTCTGACAAACCCAAATAAAGTGTACATAGTTACCGATCTATACTAATTACTAGGAACCGCGAAATTACATACACCCTATTAGAAATTATTCCTTTAGTTTTGGTATGGAAATGGAAACCTTCATCATCATATCAGCTACAGGATTTCGACTGATGAACATATGCCACAGATTTAAAGAGCGATCCTCTATACAGCGAGTTCCTAGCTTCATCAGGTCAGGTTGAAGCGTGGGACTTCACTTGCCGCTGCATGGTCTCTACTCTAGAACCTTAATGTCTGAAAGGCCATCCGTCCTTCGAGCCCTGCCCACTGCCACTTCAACTTATTAATACGCTGGGCTAAGTGTAGTGTCAAGGTCTTCCATTGGTTCTGCTATATGACCATAATGTCGTCGGCAAACCGAGTGTGAGAGATATTACTCGCCATTGATGTTGATGCCGAATCCTTGCCTTACACCTAAATGTGTGCCAATCTGCCAGCGGTAGAGAATCTTATTTATCTTTCTAAAAGAATTTAAAATCGTCCTCTATACTTCCGTTCTTTCCAATTTCATTTTATTAGAAGCAAAGGAATCTTAAGGAGCTATTTTAACGAAGGTGATCGTGACCACTTCAGAGCCTATAGGCCTTGATTTTGACACCATATTTAATTGAATTGTAAACTTAAAATTATTACTTATTTACAAAACAATACCGTGAAAGGACAAACCCACATCAACGGACTTGATTGACGACAGTATTTGAACATCTAAATTCAACTTGTACCTAATAACTAACGGTGAAACCAAAGTTTTCAATTCAGCATTGAAATCAGACAAGTAACAATAGGGCTCGTACAATGGAAGCTGGAACATTGTAATTTAATGAATACCTCTCGAATTGATAGAATTTGTGTTGTAGCCTGTCGTAGTATTGATACTTATAGGAACTCCTCATATTATCCCCTGAATGCGATATTATAAAGTCCGATATAACTAGCCTTGCTGCAGCCAGCTGAACATTGGTTCGGTATTAAATAGTTGCATGTCGGAACTAAGACAGTTCGAGGCTACACAATTAAAATGGAAGAGAAATGAGGTTTTATTTACTTTTTAGTGTATGTTATAACATACGTGTAAATAATAATATAAAAGTTTATTTATTTATTTTATTTTATTTATCATTTATTGCACACAAGAAAAAGTTTATATATTATATATATTATTTAAAAGTTCTATAGAACTTTTAAATTATTTGGCATAGTTGTATATGGTACAGTCGACAACATAATTAAGGTAGCAGGCTTAATTTTAATGATATTGTTGAGAAGGTTTTGGTTGGATTTTGTTATATTTTCCTTTATACCTATCATGTCAACATGTGATTGATAACTTTAATAACAATTTCAATTTAGACTTTCTCTTACATATATTTATAAATAAAGAACTGCTAGCTTAATGGTGTTGCCAACTGTACAACTTATGGGTCTAGTAATATGTACTCAATTCACATCTATGTGGTTTAAAGGACCAAAGTACTTTTTCTGACAAATGTAGGTATTTTAGCTACAGGTATGAACGTTGTGTGTGGAAGTGTATTCCCGGAAGACTAGAATAGGACAAACCCCGTGGCATGTCTAGGGTTTCAAAATAGGGCAAGCCCGACATTGCTTTTGTGAATTTGCAGCGACATTTGTGTACAGCTCCTTCGGTTCGTTCCTGAAAGTTCGGCGATAGCTAACTCGCCAGACGGAAATAGGGCAAATCTTCCCACGGAGAGCGATGCAAATCTACTAGTGGATTACACACATATCAATGGTCCTGTCTGCGAAACCAACGGTCGCGGGTTCGAATCCCGTGAAGGAGTAAATGTTTGAGTGATAAATGCGAATCTTTATTCCCGATTCATGGATGTTTATATAAATATTTATGTATGTTTATCCGTTCTCTAGTATCCATAGTACAAGTTTTGCTTAGTTTGGAACTAGATGATTGGGTATTATTTTTATTATTATTATTAATAGCATTATTGATCTGTGTCTAATGTGTTGCACTATACAGGGCGTCCCACGGCTATGCCACATGCAGGGAAAGTACCTTGAATTTTGTAGATGGAACATTTTACTGAAAGAAGACATTATTTTAATTTAAAAAACAATTTAAACTGCATTCATAGATTTTTAAATAAGTACATGGTTGAACCGGGAATCGAACCCTTTATTTATAAAAAAAAATTACCATGTAGCTTTATCATACCGATCGAAAGGATTCATCATAAGGATTATTTTTCGCTAAATAACATAGTGTCAGAAATAAAAGGAAGACCATGAATTTTAACATTAGATGTGCAATTGTGTTCAGAAAAATGAAAAGCTGACATTGCCGTAAGGATATACAACTGACATTATCATTACTAATACTAATTACCCACTCGAGAAGTATGCATCATTTCCCTATTATAATTTAAGTTCATGATAAAATGATAAAGAGATACGTAATTAGTAAGTAGGTACCTGGTTGTATGCCGTATCCTGAATCTGCCAAAAGACGCGTAAATGATTTTCTCCATCGCAATGCGGCTGGCTGATTAGATTTTTTTTATGGGGTTATGTAAAAAATTTAGTTTACAAGAACCAGTATCAAAGTCCCAAGAGCTACAAACAGAACTTCGACGTATTATTCTAAATATCTACCACAACATGATCAAAAAATCGATAGGGAGCGAAATAATCAAAAGAGTGCGACTTTGTATTGAACAGGAAGGGGCTCATTTTGAGCATTTGATAAATTGATTAATTTTGTATTAAAAATGTTAAAATTCATGGTCTTCCTTTTATTTCTGACACTATGTTATTTAGCAAAAATAATCCTTATGATGAAGCCTTTCGATCGGTATGATAAAGCTACATGGTAATTTTTTTTTATAAATAAAGGGTTCGATTCCCGGTTCAACCATGTACTTATTTAAAAATCTATGAATGCAGTTTAAATTGTTTTTTAAATTAAAATAATGTCTTCTTTCAGTAAAATGTTCCATCTACAAAATTCAAGGTACTTTCCCTCCATGTGGCATAGCCGTGGGACGCCCTGTATATTACAATCTTTAATTTCGCCTTCAAACTTTCAGTAGAAAAAAAAATCAGTAGAGTAAAAGCAATTTCACTCGAACCACTAAAAGCCGATGTCAATTGCTTATGAAAAACTAGCAATTAAAAATAATTAGGTAAATGCTAATTAAAATCATTTAATGTCAATGATCGTTAGATTTATATCTAAATTAGTTAACAGAGCGCGCTGAAGATAGGATAAGTGAAGTGATACGTTAACTATGCATAGGATCTTGAGCTATTGGCATAATTCTCAGAATACTCCATACTTAATGTACGATGCATATCGTAATTCTATCGTTGAAATATTATTTACATAATAAATACATAAGTTATGTAAGTTTGAAGGTGACCGAAAAATCGTGAAAACTTACCAATAATCAAGACAAACAATTGTTTTCAAACACGATTAAGTATAGCACTGACAAAGACTCGAGACGTTACCAAAAAATATCTTTGTGTCTTGCATACCAAAAACATAATATGGTAATTAATTTAATTATATTGCTCAGCGATTTTCTATTTATAGTTTTAAATTATTTTTCTTTGTTTCGTCCGTCAAAAAGTTGTAGAAAAACCAACGTCAAAGCGGTTCCGTTCTCCAACGACATCACTTTTAAGAACATTAGGTACTTAAACAATGAACACAGATTCATTCAACCACTCAGTAAATAACCTAATAGCAACTCACCTCTACCATGGCGCGATTTGTATTGGTTTCCATGAGACATTTGCCTTAATCGCCATGCGGTTGGCGATCGTAGATATTTCGGAGCTGACTAATGACGTTGCTACCTATCAGTGGTCTATACTATTTTATAGCTTAGAGTTGGTGAATAACAAGATCTGCTTAAAACGTGGTTGCTTTCTGTGGGCCTCATAAGAAGGTTCAAGGTCACCCAAGGGGTAATGGAGAGAGCTAGGCTTGGAACCAAAAATGCGGAGATTCGCAGGAGAACCAAGATGACCGATATAGTCTGAATATGACTATAATCTAATCACATATGTATACCTTCCAGTCTTAAGGAAGGTATACCATTTAAATATACAGTATAACATAATCTTTCCTTAAAGTCAAAAGTTCAGGAAGGCACGAAAATCAAAACGGCTTACGACAACTTCACAAAAGGGTTCTAACTTATTTCAAGTTTAAAACTCATGCTAAACGTACTTCTCTAGTTATTTGACTTGTCTGTTTGGATCTTTGTTAAATTGTTGCTATGTATGTACTCATCTATAAGCATAAATGTAGGTATGTAGTTGAATACAATTAGCCTGACATAGTACCGCTTCAGACGCTACACACGTGTTGTGAGGTAAGAGAGATATCCCTCACAATATGGTTCGGACTATGCATTATCCAGTTCCACACAGAACTAATTCCTTTAAAATTTCCCTTAGATATGTAATACGGCATTATGTTCAAGAAATACCGTTTTTAATTCTTGACCAAAAGTCTAGACCTAAATCTGTGATATTGTGCTGGACCGTTTTGTATACGGTTTTTTATTTTCAATAGCTGATTTTTATGAGATGGTTCTTACCCATATTGGATGGAAGTCGGTTAAGTCGTTTCTAAGACTTTCAACACTGTTGGTTGACACAGTTTAACTGGATAATATAATCATAACCTTCCTGGTCATTTTAGCGCGATGACGACCAATCTAATTAGATCAGATGGGGAGTTGGGGTATACCAGCATGACCTGATAATCTTCGATTTGTCATATTTATTGGTAATCACACGAACTTTCTCTACAATTTTTCTATACAAACCCATATTGCATATTATATAGTCTTCCTGCGAGTGAGTGTGCAATAACTAGACGATCGTCTAAATATGTCAAGCTATTCTGCTATTTAGCTGTATTACAAAAACTACTGAACCGATAATATTGAAATTACAGTGGGACTAACTTGACGGTGACGAAAAAGAATCACGGAAATCAGCCGTCAAATAACGGAATTAGCGGTGAACATACTTAAAAAAATACATGCAGCCGAACATAGAATTCTTTCCTTTTTTGATTGAATTCGGAAACATCCATAACTCGTGTTCGGTGTCCGTATTCTTCATAAAAATATATTCCCCTTGCTGGATTCGAACTCATGAACTTTTATGTATTATTAATAAACTTATAACCTCAATATAACCTGTCCTCTAGTTTTAGTTTTAGAATATATACCTACGTCAGATTTTGTTTCCGATTGCGTGATCTTATTTCTGATCGTATTTACTCGATACACGACGGATTGGTACGCCAGACTTTTTCTGAACTCGGTCGTTCTCAATCTATTAATTATACCGACTGCTGGCATGCAGAGCTCATGGACGACGAGTTACTGTACTTATTGCAAAAAAAAAATTGAAAGTTTAAAATATTTGCTCGTGTGGACGCGAAAAAAAATCGTAACCTCGGCTATCGGATCGGACGTGCATTGAATGTTCAAACTAAATAATGGCTCCAACGCCTTCCCATAGTCGGATCAAACTATCGGATCCCGATGGAAAAATCTGACGTATATTCTCACATTAGTATTTACATTTTATATACAATGTATATAAAATGTAAATACTTTTACATTTGTACATTTTATATACAATGCATATTTCTGTAATAATTTTCTGTACAATAAAGATATTAAGATATTAGTTGATTTTATTTTATTGTCGCTATTTATATGAGACCAGGGACCGCAGTCTCGACATAGATAGCAACCGATTTCGGTCGTTAACTCCTAACGATTTTATTCTAAATGTTATAGTGTTCATAATCATATCGATTTTTATTGGAAGCCTGAATCGTAGTTTCAATGGAAACCGATATTTTGATACTAAAGACTCTAATTCTCCAATTAAAATAACATTGTTAGGACTTAACGAACGAAATCGGTGGTATAGCGATCGCTATCTATGTCGAGACTGCAGGGGCAGGATGGCAATTATCGTTAAAGTATGAACGGTTTTCTCAAAAAAAAAAAACAAATGAAAACGTATACTGATTTTGTAAGGATCCTCGTTTTTTTAAAATCATCGTAGGTACTCTTTTATATTCATATACAACCTTACAGTACTCACCTCTTTAGGCTTTTAAAAATAAAAGCTCCTCAAATTCAAAAGGAGAGAATGGAATTACATATTTGTCTCCTGGAGTTTTATTGATTCCAAATTCAAAAACACTCTTTTCCTGGTGGCCTTAAATTAGCTCTCCACTATGATACTTCCAAATTCAAAAGTTGAGAATGGAATTTCATAATTGTTTCCTGCAGTTTTATTGATTCCAAATTCAAAAACACTCTACTTCTTGGTGGTTTCAAACTAGCTTTCCACTATGGTTAACTTTCTATCTTCTGATTGGGGATATATTGGCAATATTTCATAACATATTTGAGAAAATACTTTATAATCAAAATCTGATTCCTGTATTCCTCCATAACAAGACCTACGTACACATTTTGCTAATAAAGCATCGCATCCACAAGCAGCTGTATCTTTCTAAACGGCACTCCACTCTACTCTAATGAGGGCGTTCCATCCATTAGGCCATTTAGTAATTAGGTGAGAGCTCACTAGAACCATGCGAACGGACCGCAATGCGTGGAATAGCACATTTGCTGACTGGAAACTGAGGTTTCTCTGGTATGCTTTAAATATCGTACGGAAGACAAAGGGTGGAAAATGAATGTAAGAAATACAACAGGAAATATGTCAGTGGTTAAAGGTCTTGTGCTGTGTGGTTTCGGCATCTAAAAATAATAGAACCAACACGTCTCCAAACCAACCAACAACATCTATAGATTTGCAAGTTTTAGTGACGATGGGTTTAAGCCGCACGTGTGCATTTCTGTATATTTGGAAAGATGAACCGTCGATATTGTTTCCAGAATTAAACTTCTAATTGATTAAATACCCAAACGCTAATATTTGGAATATCTCTGACAACATTTGGAATAAAGGTCGTGACGTTTATATTAAAGGTCGTGCCTGTCGCACGAGAGGTCACAAATAAAATTCTACGGATTACTGTGATAACCCTTATAGTACAAGTCTATTGCAATTGGAGCGGGTAATGGGTGCGTTGTGTTTGAAAATGACTGATTAATGACTTTACACCCTGCATTTCAACGTGCCTACGTCAAACAATAAATATGACTAAGAGATACTTATATGTAGGTATCATAAGACGTATGCCTATATAAGATTTTTTTATCTTCATTGAAATACATCGATTACTAACCGCTGGTGTAGTGGACAGTAACCCTGTCTGCGAAACCAACGGTTGAGGATTCAAATCCCGCGAGGGGTAAATGTATGTGAGAAACATGAACATTTATCACGGATGTTTATATAAATATTTACGTAGATTTATCCGTTATCTTGTATCCATAGTACAACCTTACTTTATAGTTTGGGATTAGATGATTGGTATAAGTGGCCGAAATATTAAAATTATATATATTTATAATTTCATTTCTGGTCCTAGACTATTCGGATTATTCTGTCTATACAAGAAAAATTCCAATTATCTAAGCATCGATAGCTCAGCCTCCGAATACCTCTAATCTCTAAATTTCATCACAATTCCCAACAGAGAAAGACTCGTATAACTGTTAGTAGTCTACTCAGGATAAAATTTAATCTATTTTTGCAAATTCAATTTCGTACACGTCTATCACGACAAATAAAGGCTTTAAAACTGGTTTCGTTTTAGAGGAAAAAAATGAATGGCTGCAGGCTCTGGGTGTAGGATGACATCAAAACTCCATCAAGTGGCACGGGCCCCTCGGTTGATCTGAATTCGATGTGCGTGCGGTGCTTGAACCTTGCCACATACAATATGTATTTTACGCCCATACGCAACGGGAAGTAAAATAATAAAGTAAATAAAATGTAAGCCCCATAGCTAGACAGTATAGGCTTTTTGGTTAGGTACTGAATCATAGATTCTTACATGCTGAATTATATAATAAATACATCGCTCAGATGAACTTGTAAACATACATATCGTTAAACTTTACCGTTTGATACAACATCCACGGTTCCCCTTTCGAATATAGAGAAATGCTCGAGTGGTTGGTGGTGGTAGAAACATGCGTGGAGTTACAAACAACAATTGACTGGAAGAAATCCCTCTATATGATAAGTCCGCCGTTGTACTCAGACTCTGAATCTAGGTAAAATTTATGTATTACCTTTTTGTACAATAAAGTGTTCACAAACAAACAAACAACAATTTATTTGTTCAACTTATCTCTTTACATAGGTATACAGTCAGCTGCAGAGAAACATGACCCTCCCATACATACAGTACGTGAATAGGTGGTAATTTTTCTCTGCAGTTAACTGTACATAACTTCACGACTTTTATCCTAAGTGGGGTGGTAAAAGATATCCCAAACATAAGAGTTGTGTGTCCCAAATATTAAAATTTTAATGCTTGAAACAACATCCACGATTCCTATAGAAATGTGCATGTGATAGCGGGTGAGCTCGTCGCATTGGAAAGAGAAAATTTATAGACTTTTTCGGTGTGAAGGCCCTTAGTCGCTTTTTTACGACATCCACGGGAAAAGACCAGTTTGTTCAATTTTGACCACAATACGTATTTACCCATAATATAATCAACGCTCGCTCGAATAAATGTTTTACCATTCCAAATTGTAGAACAAATTATGCTCAAAATCGCTATATTGTTTAATCGCTTAATAATTACGTTAATACGTTTATTGATAATCGATACATTCCATGGAAAACTTAATAAATAGCTGTTTTATAACACAACAATTCGATGTCTCGATAGATAAGGTAACATAATAAGCTTTGTATAAACTTACTGAGATCTATTTTGGCTTCTAAATGTATAACTTATATTTTAAATTAGTAATTATGGCTGTGATTTCAAATAAGTCATTACAAAAAAAAATGTATGAGAATATTAGCAAAAATTATTTCTACGTCATCATATCAGCCACTAGATGTCCACTGCTGAACATAGACCTCCTCGATCGAATTCCAGAGTGGCCGGTTGGAAGGAGCCAGCCTTAAGAGAGTTTATTCTGTCCAGTAGCGCCCTCATTAGATAAATTAATTACGGTTATTTTCGAGTATTTTTAAATTATTAATAAAAACTCTTTTTATAATCATGAAGTCTGGAAAATAACCCCTATCAAAGCTATTTAGGTATTATTTATAATTAGCTTTTGGGCTTCTTGAATACAGGTCAGAGCGATTTTATTGATTTATTCTGTATTTAAAAACAAATCATAATAGAAATGAGGGCGCACCGGGACGGTATAAACACTCTTAAAACTATTTGGTTAAATCTAATGCTGTAAACAACATTAGCTGTAGATTTTTCACTTGCTTTTTACCTGACTGAAGAGAGGGTTGTTTATCGCGCGTATGTATTGTAAAGTTACATTCTTTATCCCTCATCATAACACCAAATGACTGGACAGATTTTAATTACTGAGGTAACGTCAGATTCATCGTGACAGTTAATGTAATGAAAAAAAAATCCAAACAATCATATGTGTTTCTACACATTAAACATCTATAAACACGATTTTATTATGAACCATATAATGCGAGGTTTGAAATCTGCATTTCTTTCAATATGATGAAAATAGCATAAACAAATTTAAAAAACCCAAATGAATATACTTACAAGAACACACGCTTAGGTACTTTTCACTGAAGCCCGCCAATTGGACTTGCGCGGCTTTTTTGGTCACTGTTTTTTTTTTAATTTGAATTTGGAATAAACTAATTGCGGCAAGTAACCAGATTATTCGTATTTTAAATGTCTTTGAAAGTGTGCCTACAAGTATTGCATTCAAACTAATTGAACTCATATAGTTACTCAACCGCTTCAATTTTCGTATGTTAAATATCGTTTTTTGAGCATTATAATAATAATAATTTTATTTTACGCGTTTTTATTTATTTCTTCGCATGACACACTGCTTTTTATTTATAAATACAATACAATACAATACAAATACCCTTTATTGTACAAAAGGAGAACATACATTTTACAAAACACAATACTATAAAATTAAATAAATTTAAAACAAATCCGATTATTCGGTTATTATCTCAAACCGAATGGTTACCTGAAGTATGGGGTACTGCACACAAATGTCTTACTCGTTGAATGCTTCCCAATATCCTGCAAAGTCGATTATATTACAGCTCCCTGAGTCCTACCCGACATATATAATGTACTACCGTCAAACGGTTCGACCATTTTTTTTTGAACAAAATTGGGATTTGCAAGTGGTCTGTTCTGGCCCTTAGCTTCCTCCAAACCAACATTTTTACATTATTATGTTTATTGGTAATCCGGTACGATAATTTTATTTTTGCTTAAGACGGCATTTTCAGAATGTCGTATTTTTCCAAACGCATCGCAAGACGGTGACATCCTATGATAGCAAGTCTTTTCTGATCCCGTGAAAGATATCATGAAACTCGGTACTATCCATGTGACAGACAGCCTCGGCTCGCGGACTATAACTATTAATGTCATAGCTTTGAATTGTTGCAGGTTGCCATTAATTTTATCATTAAAAGTTTTTAATTTACAGAAAATTACAGAAAATTACTCAGTAAATATTCAGGTAAAATGTCTGCAACTGAATAAATTGTCAACTTCATCGGGCCCTGATGTTCTTATTAATAATTCAGTGGCACGCTGTTATAACGTTTAGAGCGGATTGCTTTGTTCCAAAACTAGAAAACGTTCCTCGTTAAAATGATGCGTTTTGACTTGAACAAGCCTACCTAAGTTATTTGTTCACTTTCAAGGATAACTTCGACACTGTTTGCAACATTTAAAGTGGGATAACTTGGTGATATATTGTTTACCATTGGTACAGTGTGAAACAGATAAACTTTTAAGAGGGTTTATTTGTCCAGTGGCGCCCAAATTAGATAAATTAAGTTTTCTTTTAAATACAGAATAAATCAAACGAAATCGCTCGAAAATCTAATTACAAGTAATAGCTAACTAGCTTTCATAACGGTTAATTTCCAGAATTCACGATTGTAAAACCAAGCGGTCCCTTTTATCGATAATTTGATAATCTCGAAAATAACCGCAATTAAAGCTATTTAGGTATAAACATCCAAACTTTCCCATTTATAATATTAGTTAGTTTAGCTTTTAGACTTCTCGAGTGCAGGTTAAGGCAATATTTTTGAATTAGGCTATATTTTAAAGATATCTTAATTTATGAAATGAGGGCGCCACAAGACGGAATAGACCCTGTTAAGGGTGTGCATAATAAAAATTTAATTTTCTCAAGAGATCTGGATTATTTTTGGAAATTTTTATTTAGTTCAGGCAATTCGATGTGATAAAGTACCTACTATTGAAAAAGATTGATAATTTGCTGTAAAAATTTAGTTTGTATTATATAGGCCTGTAGGTATAAGTAACTTTCTTTCAGGCTGTACCTTGTTATTTCAGGTAACATTCAGTTTGTCAATTTATTTTGCTTGCCATTCAAAGGGGTAGATGCTTTCAGCCTTTGCGATACACGATGAACCCTGCACGATGGACCTCGAACACATTTTGTACATTTTCTATACAGGAGGAACACAGCATGTATGTGTTCTGTTCTGTTTCTGGGTTGTTGTAAAATGCTTTTTAAAATTTTTGCCATTTAATATATTACAAAGTTAGTCGGAATAATAAGCCGAAAGGGTATCTTAGGAATCGTGAGTAGAACAAATTACCATAGGTTAAAAAATTTATTTCGAAGAAAAAATTTCGAGTTCCCGTACAAAAGTGACCGATCAGACTATAATTGATTAGTTTGGATAATTTTGAATTATTTTTTCCTAAATAAAATATTTTATCTACTTATGGATGGTTCTTCTGTTCACGATACTTAATAAACCTATTTCGACTTAGTGCCCCATTTCCGACTAACGTTATTTAAGCACATTTATATTAATTTCTTATTCTACGTTTCAATTAGGTAGATACATAAGTTTTATTTACTTAATTCAAAGTATATAACAAGTGGCGTGTTGTTATGCAGGCAAAATAACTTATCAATCGTGGATAGTAATGTTTATAACAAAAGTTTTATAAAATAATTAATATGCACTGGATATATAATACATATATACATCTACAATACATGTATAAATAAATACAGTACAAATTGTAATTTGAATACAATTTTCAAAAGAAGGTCTTGCAATTTAACGGCCCGTAGATAAATAATAAATGATATTTACAATTACATAACAATTTTTGAGAATTTCATTCTGCTTTAAACTTTTCCACTGGAGTTCCACTCTCTGTGTTTCTGATTTTGCAATAACTCAATAATTTAAATTTAATAACACTTTCACTTCTCATTGTGTAGAAAACTCTATCTCGTTTTATATCGCAGACAATGTTAATAAAAGCAAAGCAAAGTGAGCGCCTTCAGAAAAGTTTTCCATCAGAAAAATGGACTCATTTATTATACCTAGTTACCACAATATGGCAGCCAGTGGCACAGAAATGAAGTCCTTACAAAGTTCGGACCGCAACTCGGCTGCGAACTTCGGGGCAAAGTGTCGCCAGTGCGGCTTTGGACGAATGAATTTCAGATGAACGATTTTCTCTCATTTCTTAAGGATGAATCAACCGGCCAATCGTAGTTTATAGGAAAACTGAGAAAACCTTCGTGAATGGCATGCTTTGTGGTTACTAGACTAGGTTATTTTCAGTAAAAATTGTTTCATGTTAAACTTACGATTTAATTTTATTACTTATGTGTTTTTATCCGACTGCTCTTAAATGGTGAAGAAAAACATCGTAAGGAAACCTACATGCCTGAAAAAAAAAATCGAAGGCATGTGAAGTCCCCAACCCGCACTGGGCCAGCGTGGCGGACTATGGCCCAAACTCCCTCAATGAGGGAAGGTGCAGTGGGATGTTTACGGACTGATGATGATGATGAAACTTATAAAATCGTTGGATAAACTAATGAAATAAAAATTACTACTAACACGGTAACACCCACCGTCACGTGTCCATTTGTGTATACTTCGTAAGGTGAATTGTAGATGTTGTTGATAAAGGAATAGGAACGTACCTCTCATAACCACGTACGTAAGTTGGCAAGACCATTTAACCTTATTTGGAAGTTTAAATATCTCTCATTCTCGCAAATAAATTTGGTATCATTAAATTGACTTTAACGTGTGTACAATTTAATAACGCCAGATTGGTTCATTAATATCCTAAGTCTGTATTAATACTGTGAGACACGCCAACATTGCTTCCAAATGAGAAACTAAATACACTGGAAGCCAAGATTAGGGTCTCGATGGCAAATGAGTTTATGGCGTGATAATAATTTGCCGCCATTGTATCATTAGGGATCAACCTCGAGCTTATAATGTTGCATGTTGTGGTTCTTTTGTAAACAAAGCAACCTTTATTCACTTTTCTTTTTTCTGCATACAAGGTAATAGGGTATTTTTCCTCGAAGTTCGTGTTGAGGCCTTAAGGCTGTCAGAGTCCGCATAGGTGAGTTAATATATTTATAATTAAGCTTCAGCTTCTACTTAGTGTCAGAAATAAGTGCAGTGTATTGTAATATATTGTAAATTGAAAACGAATAGCAAATGTGACTGCATCACGAGTGTTTTTACTTAGTTTAATGATTTTCGAGTATATTATGTATGAATGGCCGTTTCTTTGGCGCCACCTGTAGTCTAAACGGCTTTACCGATTTCAAAGTGCATGGTGTCGTTAGATTTGTCTGGGTACCCGGAGTGTCATAGGATATACTTTATGGCAAAAAATCCAACATGGCGTCCGCAAGAAACAAAATATGCTGTCGGGTTTTTGGTTTTGAAATACTTAAGTAGTTATTACTTACTTAAATTAGTTTTTGACTAAATATTCAGTATCTGTCTTGTGAAAATTATAATAGAATTAGCAAAAATGGAAAGCGATTGGATCCCTTTCAAATTTTTTATTAAATTTTGCACAAAAAGTTGAAAGGGTTACCTAATTGAAATTAATCTTTTCGTTAATTAGATAACTCAGTCGGAAGATACGGGGGTACACACAAAGTTATCAAATCGGGTGGACTTCATGCTTGCTAATAAGTTTAGGAAATAGAGGTTCTTAGATTTTCGTTTCACACTTCGATACTTTACAGCGACCTTATCGATATATCAGCTGTCGAGCGTAAAGGATGCGAAAGGTTCGCTACCTCCACTACCGCCTACGTTTCTTACAATTTTTATGTGGATTGATGCTAACAGTTATTTTCTATATATTTTAACGTTTACAAACGTACACAATAAAAATAAGTAATGGGGATTATTACTTACATTCTGCAATACATTTTTTTGCAATACAGCGCAAACGCTTTGATTCCTTCCTCTTCCTGTTTTTGAGATTATCACCATATCTGTCCAACGTGTCTTAAAACTTATAAGGTCCTTCTTCTTCATCAAAGATGATATTCTTTCTTTGAACTTTAGTGGCAGCGGTCACAGGATCTAGCATAATATATTAAAATCATAAATAGTTTCTTTGTTTGTATGTTTGAACGCGTCTTACGTCCGCCCCGAAGGCTACAAACTAAATCACCCATATATATTTTCATGGACTTTTCAGATATATAGGAAAAGGAAACAGACCAATTTTGAATTTTTACAACATTAAATACATACATCACGATATTTATCCTAAATTGAGTGGTCAGAGACATCCCAAATATGCCTTTGGGTGATTTAATCAATTAAGTTTTAAACTTGAAACAACATCCACGGTTCATCTTTCGAAATATACAGATTTACTTAACATACACCTTTTAAAATTTATCGTAAACATTATGTACCTACTATTTGGACTGTGACCGTATTAGAGAATAAAAATAGTTTTTTTTTTGTAAGGTTTGTCAATTTGGACGGGCGAAGGGTACTGATTTCATACAGCTAAGTCTTTTTATACAGACGGAGTCTCGGGCGGAAAGTTAGTTTTCAATAAATCATTACAACCGCTCAGTATTTGGGTGACTTTGGAAATAGCGAGCAATGCGCTCGAGTAGACAATTATGTAATTGGAAAGTGACCCTTCGGTGTTAACGGATTACTGGTTAGAACTGTCAAGGGGACGAGATCCCTCTTGCAGTATTGTGGACATTGATGTAGGAATTGTATTGGATATGCTGGTTGTGGTTACGATAATAAAAAGATCGTTTTTACAGACCATCATAAAATAATACAGAAGTTAGGTCCAGAAAGTGAAAAAGACTACAACTCAATATATCTAAACGGAAGCACTTAAATAAAAGTCTGAGAGTATGTTTCAAATGTGAAGTATCTAAAATGCATTAAGATTAAAATAGAGGACTAAAGGGTTAGGTATTTTGCTACTTATAGCAGTGGCATCGATCCCAACATATTTCGAGACATTTTAAGATAGATAGTAAACCCCATAATCTCTCTTTCATAAACTTTTAGATTTATGTGACTTCAAGAATTTTACAATGGGGGCTTTTCCAGATGACAATTAAAAATTAATCTGTGCATGGCCGGTCAATCCAATGAGAACCAAATTCAAACCAAGGGCGATGTTACAATGCTGTGATTAGATATTTTGTATTAGAAAGAGGAGACGATCTGTTTAGTTTTACTATTTACATAGTAAATCAAACTTTCTATTTTCATGATGACACTTAACTTTAGTCGAAATCATAGTTATTTGTCCATAACAATAATATATAATACGTAATAATAATAATAATATAATAATAATAAACCATAATCCTTATTGTCAACCAATGTCAAGGTATGATTCATAATATTTACAAGTACCAACTGATTAAAATATAAAGTATTATTTTAATTTTCCATCTATTACTTTATGCCCTTTGAGAATCGTAATTAAATGACAGTGTAAATGGATCCAAAATTTATCTGTAAGAGCCACATCGCTCTCTAATTTCATACTCTCCTGAGAAAAGTCAGGTCCTTACACATTGACATTTCACAAGGGGACGTGAAATGAATTTCACGGTTATATGGGGTCGTTTGTGTGGAGGCATTAGTATTTTAATGGATAATATATCGAATAGTGGCACGTCACATCTCGACGATTTTGTTAACATGGCTTAAACGAAATACCTAATCCATTAAGTTATCGTTCAAGTTATAATATCTAAGTATTTAATAACAAAATTATTGGCAAAATGTTATAACATGCTCTAATAATTTGTTTCGAACTGTTATAAATCGTTGAAGATATAATTTATTTAAATATTTTTAATTCTTGTACAATCATACGTACTACATGCAACCAGCAATCAATATTTGCTTTTATTACAAGTGTGTTTGATAAAACCTGAGTTTTTTTAAGCTGGGGCAGGGGTGTGCGGTTTATGAACAAGTCTACTCTCTGTTTTATATAATTTGTAGTTAACTTAGTCTGTACAATTTCAATAATAACTATTTATATCTTTGTTTTAAGGCTGTTGTTAACCTGAATAAATAAAAATAAAATAAATAAAATAAAAATTTTAAATTTTTAATACAAATCTAGATAAAGATATGATGTTTATTTACCAAAAAGGGTCATACGTAATTATATATTTGCTGTAACATCCACAATAGGCCTGTACCGTGGATGCCAAGATTTCCATAATAGAGAAACAATTTTACTGGTCATTACAATTTATGAGTAGTTAATTAGAATAAATGCATGCGGAGCATAAAGATAGAACTAGTATTAGTATGTTAAAATTTTATAGATTGCGCGGTCGTATGTATGTTTGTTTGTCTCACACCCACACACATATTTTACACACAATTTATTTACTTACGAGAGAAACCAACGGCGATTTATTGTTCATAACAGAAACATTAAGAAATCTGTTGTGTTGTGTCTCGCACAGGAATGTCGTAAAAGGCGACTGCGGTAATGCGAAGTCTACACCGCCCAAGCGATATACCGACCTGTAAGTACATTGCGTACTTGCACACAGTTGCCATAATCCCACGTACGCTAAATGTACTACGGCTATATCGCAAGATCGCATTGAGCGCAGATCGGCCGGTACATTGCACCTGTCCGGGAGGCTTAAGTCCTTCCATGAAATCGTAAATCTAGTTGCTCCTGAACAATGCTCCAGCTATTCCTGAACTGTTCCTGATTTTACATAACGCTTGTATTATTTCTTATTTTTCAATAAACAAATAGATGTGACGAACTCCATTAGAACACAAAAAATGTTATTAGGACAAATTTTTCCGGCTCTAATTTCGGTTCGGCTTATAATATTTCGTTATCGTGAATATCGTTGACGTATTTTTTAAAGAAATTAATTTCTTTCAATGCCAACATCAATTCCGTTCAATTAAGTTCGAATTTTAAATATCACTTCCAATTTTTCGTTTAAAATAAATGTAAAAGAGGCATGACGAAAATGGGAATTAAAAAGGCTCGAAAGAAGTAATTGAGGTGGAATAGATAATTATAATACAGAGTAGGGGACCGTCCCCTTTGGGAAGCTAATGCTAAAACAGATAATTGAAAATGCGATAGTGGGTGTGTTTGTTAAGTCCCTCTATACTTACTATACTTACGAGGGATCACGAGGATTTAAGCGTAAAACTGTCTTTATTTTTATATTTTGTGAATGTATATAAATTCGGCCAATTATGACTTTAGCTATCAGACATTCCCTTTATTGAATAACAAAGAGGCCTCCTAATATTGTAAATAAAACTAAGTGGGCACTAAATATTTGTAGAAACAAAGATAGGTTTTTGTTATATGTATAGTTATGATTTAGTTAGCGCTTTCAATACAATCACATTTTATATTTTAAACTATGTATGTTATATGAGAGCGTCGGTGACTCAGCGGTTAAGACACTCTCTCCTCCTAATTTGGGAGGTCCGGGTTCGTTGCCCAAGCAGACCATGTACCAATGAGTTTTTAAATTTAATTTAAATACTTATGTGCATTTATCCGAATGCTCGTAAATGGTGAACGAAAATGGCGTGAGAATCCTGCATGCCTGAGAAATAAAAATTCTAAGGCATGTGAAGTCCCCAACGCGTATTGGGCCAGCGTGGTGGACTATAAGCCCATACTTCCTCATTATACGAGGGAAGGCCTATATCCCTGATCTATATGATGTTATTATGTGAGTAGGTACGTTAAAATGACCGCTGATTATTTAGTTACATACATAGTGAAAAAGTGAAAATTTCCATCAGGTGAGATTGCGGTCAAACGCGAATCCAGTCAATCATAAAAATAATTTAAATTTCCTTTATGTAATTTTTTCTTAAAACGAAACTTCTTGTAAAATTATTTTACCAATATGAAAATTGTGAAATTGGTCCACAATTCGGTTCTAAATATTGCTAGCAAAAAATACAAAGCAACCTTTTTAATATATTATTACAGCAAACATAATACAAACTCTCATTTCTTTTCAAAGCTTAATACATTCGATTGGTGATAACTTACTAGTTTTATCCTTAGAAGTCGAGATATTTCAATACAAAATATCTGGAACAATATTTTATATTACACTTCGAGCAATACTTTGTTGGTACTTTACATCAAATAAAGTAACAAAAATAGGGCATTAACCTACAGTAATTAGCTAGTTAAACACTTAACGGTCAAATCAACTTAATTTGTAAATCAGTAGTTAAACTGCTGCACGCAATACTATTTTCTACGATAAATCTTTAACCTAACTATATAGCATTCATTAAAATTTCTTCCAACGTGCGTGCGATAAACCAGTAGAATACCTTCCCAGTCGAAAACTTCGACTTATCTCTCTCACGTAGTGGGTCGTTACGTTAAAATTATGGCCGTGGTTAAACACATGCTACATTTACTCGAAAGTTCATGCTACGCCCGAATAACTTCTTGTTAACGACAAAAAGGGATACCCCACTTACGCAAAAACTCCTCGATAACATCCGAGCGCGTCGATTTCCTTGTTGTAATCGGAATTTTCCAATTTACCCAATTCAAGGCATCAGTGTAGCTGCAGCAGCCTTTGAAAAAGTAGGTTGATTGGAGACTTCGTCTGTAGGAGAGAACTGAGAGAAGTGGTGAATGAATAGTGAAAGACCGACTTGTAAGTTAGAAATCGTACCAGCATTAAAAATAATATTATGAAGATTTATGAAGAAATCATAGGCCTTGAAAAACGTCAATATTTATTTATTTAACATAAGCATACACATTAGAGGAAACAAAAACCAGGTCAATATGAAAAATACACAAAAGGCGATTTACTTTTGATATTTGAACTAGAATAGATAAATTGATTCTCCCAAGAAATTAGGTGCCATCCGTACTCTTGTCGGTTGTCGCACTTGACAAATTTTACCATATCACTTTTCTCAACGCTACTTTTACTTCCTTGTACACTTTTATAGCATTCGTTTCTTTACTTTGGTTTATGCATCATCATCATATCAGCCACAGGACGTCCTCTGCTGAACATAGCCCTCCCGCATAAGTTTGGAAACGGCCTGCATCCAGCGACTACACGCGACCTCCATCACGTCATCCGTTCACCTTATGAGTGGACGTCCTACGCTGTGCTTGCCGACACTATAATTCAACTGACTAAACCGCTGGGCTACATTGGTGCTATCGTTTTTCTATGGATTTCTTTTGGTTTATTATTTAGCAGGAAATAACTCATTTTCCCGACAGCGGTGCTGGTTAATATAAAAATTCTTCTGACAACTGAGCTGAAAATAAACGGAAATTGATATATCGCATTGCAATTCAAAATGCTTGTAATTAACGAAATCTGTCGTGTCGCAGATTCATATTCATTTATAGTAACATCAAAGGGAAATATTGCGCATTCAGTTATAGCATTAAATCATTGCCCCGAATCACGATCATGCTAAATTAAAAATCATCCTATTGGAAATTCACCATAATTCAAATTGCCAAATCCCAGTTATTTTGAATCCAATGGTACCTACTAATGGAATATGAAGTTGGATGTAGTGTATCTACTGGGGTAATAAATTTTTAGATAAGTAGGTTTTGCCTGAAACCGGTGTTATTAAAAGTATTGCCAACTGCTATCAAAGTCCACTAACGCCTAATATGTTGGAAATATAATTAAAGGATCAATAAATGATTGAATAACAAAACTAGGTGCGAATTTTTAAATAATGTCTAGATCAAGAGTCGGTGCTTACCACCTTTAAAGAATAAGCCGTCCCATTCATCGAGGTAATGCAGAGGAGTACCTACCTTGGATACTCTCGTACACGGGTCGAACCTGTGTAACCTTCTAAACTAAGTGGTGAGGTAACACATGCTCGTTAGATTAGTTATCTTTTTAGTTACATAAGGAGGTAGAGAAGTTTTAGACCTAACAGTGAAAGACGAGGTTATAATATAACGCTACGATCCCATGGAAAAACCAATTTGAATCTTTGATCTGAAAAATCTTCTTCATTTGATTCACCCTGCTCTTGTAGGATTCAAGAAAGACTGACGGCGGAAGGGAATTTCATGCCTTGACTATTCGCATTATAAACTTTGTATATTTGTGTGTAACACCTAAATTGTAAGTTAATAGGTACATATTTAAAGTTACATTGAAATAATACTTTGTAGATTCTTTTGCACCATTAATGGTATGACACTTCCTTTGTTGGTCTTCAATTTTCATATAAAGAAATGTTTTCTTCTATAAATATTATATTTATGTTCATTATTACTTTTATTGAGTAAATTTTTTTACCACGAGTTTGCGGCGCTTGCAGTGGAGAAATTGGACCCTTGGGCTTCTGATACAAATAAAATTCCATGCCATGGAGATGGGTGGAGAGCGGGTGCCACTTTGCTCAACAGCTGAGCTTATGCAATCAGCGGGGCAATGGCGCTGTACTAGGTACTATGCTTTACGGAATCGAGTTGGACGGCATATTTTTACTATAAGATATATTTTCAATTGTGTATTAACAATATAGTATTACATGCAGTCCGGAGAGCAAATTCAATTTGTGCATATCTAATATCACGTACCTAGCACCGGTATTAGAAACACTGTGAGTTGCTATCCACCCCTCATATAAGCCTTACAAGCTAGAAGATCATTAGTCATAGTCATAGATATATTAAGGTCGATAAAAAAACCATTTCACTGATGAAGTTTCTAGCATTAATGTGAGTTATCGAACCGAATATAAAACTGTAAAGCATAAAGATAGTGGACTCGATTCCGCGAACAGCACAATAGCAGTCATATAACAAAAGCCATCGATTGCATACCGTTCACTGAGTACAAGTCAATAGTAGTTTTGAATATTTACATATTGTAAACTTGGCAATTCTTTGGTGAGCAAAGTAATATCTATAAAAGAAACGCTACTAAATAGTCGCAGCACGTTTTCAATCGCAATACAGATAAATAAATTCATTGTAACTTGTAATACAATTTAAACATTGGAATCTAATTATAGAGATACTTATTTTTATTTTTATTTTATTTTATTTATTCTTTATACACTTTTATAAAAACAAAGTAAAGGTAATTTAGGTAAATAGTTATCTCAATTGTAATCCTAAATTTAGAAGAGCAAGGTTTCCTAATATAGATCATCATCATTTTCCAGCACTTATCCCACTCAAGGTGGGGTCGGCACAACATGTCTTCCTCTACCACTCTCTTCTATCAGCCTTCATCTCCGTACTCACCCCTTTCACAGACATATCATTTCTCACACAATCTACCCACACCGTCTTCGGTCATCCTCTGCCTCTGTATCCCTCCACATTCATACTTAGCACTAATCTCGTTAAGTGCCTTTCATCCCTCCGCATAACGTGCCCAAACCATCCTAACCTACTACACCTCAACTGTTCTGTTATTCGCGCCACTTTTTTTTTTTATATGAGAGGGCGGCAAACGAGCATGCGGGTCACCTGATGGAAAGCAATCACCGCCGCCCATGGAATACCAAAAGAGTCACAGATGCGTTGCCGGCCTTTGAGGAAGGTGTAGACTCGTTTCTTGAAGGTTCCAATGTCGTACTCGTTCGGGAATACCGCTGCCGGAAGTCCTTTTACTTTTAGACTTCCTCTGATATACTCATTCCTGTTCTTATCCATTCTAGTTACACCACACATCTATCTTAGCATCTCTTCTCTGTCACATGCATTCTACTTGCAACCTTCTCTTTTATGTACGACGACGACCTGTTTGGTGTAGTGATTAGCAACTCTGACCACTATACCAAAAGGTTGCGGTTTCGAATCCCGCTAGGGGCATAAGTTTGTGTGATAAATACGGACATGACATGTGTACCTGAGTTATGGATATTTTCATTTATTATAAGTATTTATTTACAAAAAAAAATATGTATTTATGTAGTATATCAATCATCTGGTATCAATAACACAAGCCTATAGATGCTTACTGTGGAACTAGATGGTGCTGTGTGTATGTCTTATTATTTTTATTATTATAATTATTATTGCCCAATACTCAGATCCATAGATAGAGACAGGTCTTATGATAGTCTTGTAAATTTTCTCCTCAAGTTTCATGGGCATCCGTGGGTCACACGTAGTCACACGGCCTCCTAATACAGATATCATACTTTGTAACAAAATTGTATTTAAGAAGCTGAAATAAATATATTTTATTAATCCATGCATGTTTACAATTAGACAAATATTATAATTCGGACATGTATCGCTTATCTTACATGACTAGCTTTCCGTTGGTCTGGAGGATTTGTCCTAATCTCCCCGCTGGGTAGACGGATTGGAGATCCCAGAGCTTTTGGGATCTCCACACCAATGACATTGCTGTCCATTAATGGTCTATACTGTTATACTCACAAGACATGGATGAGTGGAGTGACGAGGATGAATAAAATAAGGAATGTGTATGTAAGAGGGAGTTTAAAAGTGACACCCGTGACAGAAAAGTTGAAAGGAAATCGTTTGGCTTGGTATGGACATGTTATGAGCAGGGATGAAACGTATGTTACTAAGAGCGTGATGAATATGGATGTCGCTGGTTGGAAAAGAAGAGGGAGACCAGGGAAAAGATGGATGGATTGTGTAAGGAGTGACATGTACAAAAAGGGCGTGAATGATGAGGTAACGGCTGATAGAGAATATTGGAAGAAAAAGACCTACGCGTCAACCCAAATAAATTGAGACTAGGCTAAGAAGATCATCGTAAGATCGTTATACTCACAATGACAATATTATAATGAAGACCCAATGAAAGCGGGTAACTAATACGCTGAACTTCAAATATAATACACAAAAGATACTTACCACAAGAGTGTAAAGAGAAATAATACAAAGAGACACCTCTAGATCAAACATTTCAATTCTCATTTCCAATTCCAGTAAAAACAAAGAATACCTCTACAGGTGCACAGCACTTTTCCAATGGTATGTGAGAGCAAAATTGATTGTAGAGGGCCGTTTTCCATTTAGATATGGAAATTCTGACACCGCATAGGTACGACATACTATGATCCTTATGGTATGTATTCCACTCATATATCGTATCCATTAAAAACATTTTGTTTTTTAAGATTGGCTGCAGCTCAAGCATAATATTTTAGTTTGATTTCAAAGTTATATAGCAGATCATAATGATTATTATCTGGATCGATTGATTTACAGTCGACAATGAATTAATATTACAGACATTATTTACTTAAAATGTAAAATTGGGTGATTAAGTATGTGTCTTTATATAAGTAACTAATAGTAATAAGTAACTAATACCTTTTTTTATTAAACCGTCGATATAAAAAGAGTGCTGTTACAAGTTTGAAGCTTATTTCTATTTGTGTGTCTGTTTGTGGCATTGTCGTACTAAAAAGGCTGAACTGATTTGTAAATGTTTTTAATTTCAAAAACTGGTATTTGTTAGGTCGTTTTTATGCTATTCTGATGGAAATCGATTAAGAGGATTTATCCCGCACGGTATTCCACACAAACTTTTAAGTTCAAATTTTTTGAAATGAATAAACCGATTCTTACGAAACTTTATAACCATAAAGCACGTGTATACTTAGATCTAAAAATTTTGTCGAGAATACTTTTGAAAAACAGTAGAACTACTAAAGTAGAGCGATTTTAAGTTTTCCATAGTAACAGAAATACGCTATATTCTTTTAAATTCGATATTTTGAAAATGTATTCTACTAACCTTAATATCAACTATAATGCCGCTCCGCTGCAAGGACTCTTCTCATTAGAAAAGGATGTAGAGGATAATCTTAGATTATTCAAAAACGGGAGACATATTTCAAGGGCACATGAAGGGTATGGCTACCTACGCATACTTCGATACGTAGCTTTCGATATCTACAAAATAAGAATAGAATAAGAATAAAGCTCTGCAAACATATTGAACAAAATAATGCGCATAAAGCGTACATAGCGCCGAGATTGTTCACAAATGCACTTCGTTTCCATACACGTGATTTTGCTTGTCTGAGTGTCAATAAGAGCCTTAGATTGAGCACGCAAAACATACGCTTGTTTAAAAGCGGCGATAATACAACTCATACTTATTTACAATGATAACGTAGCTGTTCTTAATCCATTACGCGAATACTATGTAGATTGTTTCAGACTAGTGGTCACAGACCAGTAAAGCCGCCCCGTAGGCCACTTGGTTTCGGGTTGATCGTAAAGTCTTACACATATCGTGTGACTTTCTATCAGTTCTTGATACCAAAAATATGCATCTAACTAATATTATAAATGCGATAGTTTGGATGTTTGTTTGTTTATTTGTTTGTTACTCAATAACGAGAAATCGGGCTGAACGGATTTGGCTGAAATTTGGCGTGTAGGTCAGGAACATACCCTAGATTAAAACATAGAATATTTTTTATCCCGATAAAGTGAGTAGTTCCCGCGGGATAAACAAATCGCGATAAAGGTGTTCCACGCAGGCGAAGCTGCGGGTGGTAAGCTAGTGTACTAATAATTATAAACAACTTTCACAAAGAAATATTTAATTTCCCATCAATCTGCTAATTATTACAAACTTTACCAAAGAAACAAATTTTTGGAAATGATTTTTTTGAGAACTCGTTTCCACCTTGAGTCTTATCTACATCTAACATCAGATGTATTGAAGTCAAGGGTAACATGCAATTGATGAAAAAATAACTTTAAAAAAGTTGTTTTTATTGAGAAAGCTGTTTGTAATCATGAGTGCATACAATTCTTTTGGTATCAAGGACTATTAAAAATCATAAGAAGGCTGCAACTTCACAGGCATGACTTACCACCTTACGCTTTTTTGGGTCTGTAATTTTGTTGACTGTTTATTGAGACGAAATGTGGTTTTTGGCGGTAGAAACAATTTTTTTTACTTCTGTGTTGTATTAGAGATACTGTATCACCCCATTCAATGTTGTAAGCAATTAAATAAAAACACTGTATAAAATCATCTACTATTATACGAATGGAAGAAATCCATATAATCCTAAACTGCCACACATGTAGCTTGCGTGCCTTCCAATTGGCCTAATGGAAACTGTAAATGGTACCTATCTAATTAAGTTCAGCTACTAGATAGACTATTGACAAGGTGAAGCAATTATTGTACTATGTTAGTGTTGGCATGCATAATATAGAGCAATTAGAGCTTTATAGTGTTGTCATGCATGTGGAACATTAGCTAAACTAAACTTAATACGTATTTGAAGATAGTCATTAATCAGGAAGCAAGTAGAGAGCTAAATGCATAATTGGACCGCAAAAAAGGCACAACGATCTAATTCAATAGAGGTTTATTTGCTGTTGACGCTATATTGTTTAGAGTGTTCGTTCTCTACTTCTGAGTGCATAGATATCAAATCTTCATCATTAGGTGACTACAATTAGTATGTAAAAAAAATAACTAAATTACTGCTCTATTGATTTTAGTTTTGCAATGTCATTAGCACTGGGTTTTATTTACATGTACCTCACAGATTTGTATTAGAAAATCTGTGATGTACCTACTTTATTTATTTAACACTTTATTGCATATATAAGTATACAAACATACATTGAACAAACATCGGACAGAAATTACAACTTCCAACTACAATTACTTTATTAGTATTTTTGAAAAATTTGGCAATACTGAATAAATTTATTCTTCGGTTTTCACTTCGAAAATATTAACATATCCATTAATTTTCGTGTACATGACATAAAAATAGTAATTATTTACATAAGCTTCATCAATAAATAGATGACGACCGATTGGTGTAGTAATGCAGGTCGTAGTGTTACTAAGCTGCGACCTGAATTCGAAACCAACGGTTACGGGTTGAAAACACGACAGGTGTAAGTTTGTGTGATGGATGAATACAAAAATTTATAGCAGAGGCATGGATATTTATATAAATATTTATGTATGTCTATTCGTTATTTTACCTGGTCCTTTTTGCTCCTAACATGTGCATTCTTAGCCCAAAGGTAAAGTAATATCAGTTTGATTATTCAAACGGTAAGTAAATTTGTTCCGCCAAAATTGGCAAAGCAACCGACATCAGTTAGTTTCCATGCTCTATCTCTGGAGTGCATAATCAGAGGATCTATTACGTAAGTCAAACGATGAGCCCATCGTAAACGATTATTACGATCATCGACGTCAAACTCGCGAAATCTTATTACGCATTTCAAACGATTACGAATGCGAGTGTCATCGTTACGATTGACGATGAATGAATGATCTCTCATACAAAAGTAATGACATCGGCATTACCTATGCACATCGTATACGATTCAAACGTTAACGATAAAGGTGAGTCGGGGCTTACCACAATCGTATTCGTATTCACTATAGGTACTAAGAATTCTTATGCTTCTTTTGTTATTGCAAAAAAATATTATTTCAAAAACGTGTTTTACGTTTATTAGTTAAGCTAGTGCTCCTACTAATAATTTGTAGAACAAATACCTTATCCAAAAAGTGAATATTTCGACAAATAACCTACTATTATAAAATTATTTTTATTACATCATGAGTCATGTAGATGATCGAAGCATGTATCAAACAATATTTTTAATGGTTGATAATTAAAGAAGTACAATATTGTTTCATGTAAAATGTTGTTTAATGTTTTACTTTAACTTAAAAACTTGTTGTTCTTATTACGTAAACAATGTAGTAAAATGTAGTAACACGATTAGCAATAAAAATACTATGGGTTTTTTTTACAAATTTTATTGGCCTTGATTCCCCGATAAAGTCCCGATTTAAATTATTCCTCACTCTCTATTTTCCCACAAATCGAGGAATTTTTTCGTAATTGGCAGCACTGCATGTACAAATTTGGTAGGTTAGAAATTATGTGATGCAAAAATAGAGTGAGATAACGTTATTCTGCGTATAAGGGCATCCCTTTCTATTGCGCTCTTTAGCCAAAGGTGTTAACGAAAAAAGTACACTATAGCGCCGTCTAGTGTCGAGTAGCAATACTTTTGGACAATTCCAATTATCATTCATTAATTGTATACGAGTGTCAAACGACGACATACGTAATACAGTAACTTTTATACGAGTGGTCGATGATCGTCAACGATGGCCGATGGCCGATTGAAACGTTTAAATTTACGTAATAGGCCCTCAGATCTCAACCAAATTTATATGAGACCATTATTGTGACGATTAACCCTATTAAATAAAATCGTCAAAATCGGTCAACATCTGTCGTCGTTTCCTCCATTTTTTGTCGTCGTTAGTTTGATTATTCGTCTAAGCCACAATAACAAAAATAGTAAGAGAAGCTTAGTTATGTAATATAGTAAACTAAACTGGAAGACTAAAAATGTAGGAAAAATACTTACATGATTTTTTTGCACCGGCCGCCAGCGCCAGTGCTTGCAAACTCGATGAACGAGGTGACGTACCTATTCCTCATGTAATCCTGTGTCACCTGTCATTCAATTGTCTAAATATACCTACTTTTAGTTTCTACATATCTACATAATATAATAATTTTGGCCACCATTTTCTACAACTGCAGCAAATATCAATTGGCTGTTTAATTATTTTTGGAAATGAATTGTGGCCCTGACAATACAAACTCTGAATTGTTTCGTTTTACCAATTTCGGTGCTGTACATTAAAAGTCTATTGAACGAGACTTTAGATTTTGAAGAAGACTTCAGAAATAAAAACCGCTTGAGGGCTTTCATTCTTAATAGTATTATAAATGCATGAGCGATGTGTCGATGAGTTTCTTCCCTAACAGAAAAGGAAAAGTTTAACTTCTAGAGTAAATAAATATCCACGTTCATCTCACAAAATTTTTGTAATAAAAGAAGGTAAAATTTCATCACTTTCTAGGCGTTCTTTTTAAATTATCTGTCATTGCCTTGGTCTCAGTGGATACCTACCTTCTCCGCGTCGTACCGTCGCTAATTTGTATTTGTCTCAAGAAATAATTACATTATAGGCTCGCTGCATTAGCTTGTCCACTTCGCTGGCTAACGAGCGCTGCGCAAACTGAATTATCCGATGTACTAATTAAAGCACCGTTGGAAACTTGGACAACAAGGGCGATATTGAATGCAGTCACATTACTGAACATTTGAATAGTATTGATTTAGTTCTGGATTAGATTTTGAATTAAATTGAAAATAGTAAGAAAATTACAGTAAACTTGATTAGAATCTATCCGTAATTACCCACAGACATATTACATAATAACAGACCGAAAATTCCAACCAAGGCAACTATACATGCTCTCTTTAACACTCGACACAATATATATTAACGATTTATTTTATGGACACCTGCACTAGGAGCATGACAGGCGCGATAAACGTTTATGTCGCGCGAGATAATATTTGTCCTGCTCATTCGTTTGGACGAAATGTACAACTATCCCACTCTCACGTCGCGTCGCGTGCGACAAACGATATCATGCTACGGGGGCTGGTATTTGCGAGATTGTCCCAGCCATATTTGATAGAAATCGGTTGAGCCGTTTGGAATATTTTTAGCAGTTGTTTAATTTCTACGACATTGTCGTTTCGGGAGAGTCTCGGAGGTTCCATAAGTTTCAATGTATAATTAGGTGTTAAATATAAATTCCGCTTGTTTTCAAACAGCAACGCGAGGTTTATACCTATACCTTAGATATAACAAACACGTAATACGTCCTGTATCTGATAAGATGATGATGATGAATACGTAATATCAGTGGCACAGTGTAAATAAAAGTGGCTCTTTTTATAATTTAAAATTATTTAGGTGTTATTTATAAGCATCTTGTATGAGCATAATTTTGGATTTTTGTAAAATGAAATCTTAAATTATGAAATGGAGACGCCACTGGATACGGTGCCGGTGCACAGTCAATATTGCAATTGCATAATGGCAGCATTCTGAGAAATTGCGTTTTATTCCTAGTCCAGTATTATATTTGCAATTTGAATAATTCTGCTCGATTGATACAACATAAAAGGTCCTAATTTATTAGTCCCGATACATTGTAATTGTGTGGATTCAAAGTAATCCAAATAACAGATTTCCCAACTTAGTGCTTTTGTCCCGAATTTATAAAATAAATAAAATAAAATTTTTAGGGGTTTTTTTATTTCAGGAGATGAACGCTGCCAAATAACAATTTTGTTTATAAAAATAATATGTAATAAAATCCGAACCACCTACAATTTCAGTGCTGCAGCAATTCTTTTCGGTGAAAGGTTCGGTGTTTTATTTAAGTATGTACCTACATATCATGGATCATGTATCATACAGTATCATGGATTACTAATAAGAATTTACTACCCTATATTAAATGACGAGAGACATAATGAAGAAATTAGGAACAATCAGTGTAATTTTTAATGTAAAAACTATTAAAATAATATGTAATTACAACTTACGCTTGTCTTGGCTTTTTACTTGTATTTATAAAGAGCCTATTTAATAAGTTAAGTTTCCAAATTTTAATTGATCTAGTACACTGATGTTTCAGTTAAACAAGTGATCAGTGGAAGTACCATGAGTGCATGCAAACTACTCTCGTTATATTACCTCGTTTTGTCACTGTCACTCACATCGGTAAAGAGCAGCATTACCGATAGATTTCGATAACGTGAATCATGCGCGTCAACTCATAGTAGGCACATAAATCGGAAATCATTATTCGAGCATTTGAAGCTTCAGTAAAACAAATCACATTGAGTACTGGCATAGTCATTCTCTCTGCCGTCATTCGATATAGGATACCTAGTAAGTCTTACTATAAACCTTAAACGACAATAACTATTCCAACTATAGATGCTAATATCGAGAGAAGTTACTCAAATCTAAGCCACTTTTACCCTATCTTTATACTTACTGCTTGTATCACCGAATTAGGTTTAAATTGATCGCTGCAACATTTCGGCTACCTGTGCAATAATTTATACTTATCCTCACCTGAAGGTAATAAACTGTTGTCCCATTCTTTAATTTAAAAATACGGTAAGAATGTAGCCACCGTGTTTGCCACCCCTGTGCCGAGGCCTTGGCGGCGTAACGAAATGGTCCTCATTTTTCTGTATACTAAATAAAAATATTTCAGCGTCGCGAACAATGTTTCTTTTCGCCCAAGCTTTTTTTGTGTGTTTTATTATTTGCTCCCCCTCAGCGCTGATGTTACTTAATTGTAAAAGAGGGAATGAAGTTTGTAGAAACATAAACCTATCCTCCTTTTTACTCGACTGCCCCAGGAGTGAGGGTGAGTTTTTCGGGTATATGCATGCATGTAGGTTGTCTCCTGTAGCCTAAACGGCTTGACCGATTTTGAAATAGGTGCCGTTATATTCGTCTTACCCATGGAGTGTCTTAAGATATTTATGCTAAAATTCTAACATGGCGCCCGCAAAGTACGAAATATGCTGTCGGGATTTTTGTTTCTTTTTTTTTAACTTATATTGTTATTCTTTAAATTGTTTCAAGCATTTGTATACTTCATATACGTAGTACTTTATTGTTTGGCTTGAAGTTTAATCCATACCAGTAATATTATAAATACAATAAACAGTCTGTCTGACTTTCAAGCCTAAACTGCGGAACTAATCACATTGAAATTTTGCTGAGAGGTAGCCTAAGCCTAATATAATTTTCAGGATACTTTTCATCCTGTAAAAAACACTGTTAAAGTAAATAACGCGGGCGAAGCCGTGGGCGGTATACTAGACCGTATCGTTTGATGGCAGGAAAAAAGAAATATAGGCATAATTTTTAGAAATGACTTTATTTTTCCATTTACCTGGAAATAAATTACAGACTTTAAAAATCTTAATCTATAATTTATTTACAATCGACCATTATTATTAGTTACAAATTATCTTTATATCATACACAAATGAAATTTTCCTAATAATAAGTTATACAATTCATGAACGCTTACCTACTGTTTTTACAACCTATATCACATTTCATTTTAAAACTAGATACTTTATTACAGTTGTGATTATTCACATTAGTGTATTATAATGAACATGTGGATTTCTTGATCTTACCCTTATCGATTAATGATGATGGCTTTGTTACTATTCAACCTTTTTACAAAGTCTGCTCTGTCCAAGTTTGTACACTGTCTACCATCCACTAACATACAGTTGAAATTTTTTTTTTTCTACAATAAAATCGTATTGTCAAGCATTTTATATACATATAAGTACGTAAGATATGTTATTTGATGTGAAAATTAATATAATATGATTTACATACAATGGGACAGCTCGAGTTGACTTTGATTCTACACTTATTAATTACTATGCAATATTCTGTAATCTTATGTACAACCTAATAATAATATACAGGTGATAACCGCGAAGTAAAAACTAATGTTGATTTGTAATGAAATTTACAAAGTACATTTTACAGCAATTTTAACAGCACACTTTAAATTAAATATTTCTAAGGATTTAATCAAACATTTTAGGGAGGCACTTTTGCCAAATTCAGTCTTCATTCTAATATTTCACAATAAACACATTGTAATAAATAATTTCAGCAGATTCCGGAAATATTCCGAAAGTCCCGAATTACTAGACCGTCGTTTCCAAAAGATCCGGAGAGGGTCAACAAAAGCCATCTTTGAGGTCCGGATATCCTAAATCGGGCATTGCTCTTCTAGACCCGTTGCCTCTATTATTTTCAACGCGTAAGCCTCGCCCGCCTCGACCTAAACTAGCGTACCTTGTATCCGCGAGCTTATCTCTTTGTGCTACTTCATCGTAGTACCTAGCATCGTTCAATCCGGCGCTATACTTCTGACTTAAGCTGTACTTATCTATTGTGGCATACTTTTGCACAGTAGCGTATTGACGTGCAGCCGCCTCTGGCACACTAACGCCATTCGTCTTAGCACGATCGTAGGGTCTTTCTTCTGGAGGTAATGCACCATCCAATCTCGCTTTGAATTCTTTATCTTTCCTCCGACGTCTACGACATGCACACAGAGCAATGAAAATAGCACAAATTAGAAGACCGACCCCAGCGGCCGCTGCCACATACGGCGGTGGTAGAGATATTGTAAACGAACAATTAGAGTCATCTTCATCGTAGCCAGATGGACAGTGTGGACTTCCATCACACCATAGAGTAAGCGGTATGCAAGCGTTCAGCTCCGGACAACTAGATGGAAGAAAAAATATTTAATTAGACGATCATTTTGAATGGATCAAAAGTAAACGTGATTTATTTGTTTTCTCGATTAAGCACTTACCTATAGCGACATTCAAGTATGAAAGAGGCTGGAAGTAAATTTGATTCTGGTTCATGTTCGAACATCGGCTTCTTCATCAACTCAATCCATTTTATAGAATAATCAGCTTGTTCGTGCTGTATAAAGTCTACGGCATAGCTTCTGGCGTGTGGTTTTAGCGACGTTTCTAAAGGGGTTTGAGGCGATTTCCATCCAGGAGAATATAGTTCTATAAAGTTTGGACCGTCAGGACATACTTCACGGACTTGAGAAGTATCACGGGCCTCGTAAATGTACAAGCGATTAGAAGTAGAACAGAATGGTGAAGATGTCGTCACTACAAATCCAGGTACCTTCATGTACAAGTATCGTCCTTGTACGGGAGTCACATCATCACCTCCAGGCTCGATTAGCCAGGGTCGATGAACACAGGCAACTTCGACTCTGACACTCTCTGATATAACGTTCCTGTCTCCAACAATCTCTGGAGTAATAGAAGCTTGCCTTTTATCAAAGAGTCTGATTTCCCCACTACTGCCTCTCAAACGCCTTTCTCCCCAACCTGTTGAACAAACCGTTTCGTCTCCTGGTCCAGTCGGAATAAATTTATATTCACCTTCAAAAGCAAAATCGTCGTAATCCTCTGTAATATTCATCATTGTTATTGTGAAGTTTACTTCTATAACTGGTGCTGTGAGTGTGTGTATATTTAGAGGTTCGGTATTGTTAGTACATAAGCAATCTCTCTGTATTGGAACACCTTCCCACGGATATTCTGTAATGATGATCTGAGCAAGTCCTTCACCTCCAATAGTTCTTTTCGCAGGCCTATCGCATTTCCAACGACTCGTTCGGGTATCTTTGTGAGTGCTACAATGTTTGTTCCCGAAATAAGTGCTAGTTAAGGTTAGTTGAACTCTTTCACCTTGTTTTGCTTCAAACCTGTCGATAATGCAAATAATTTATTTTTGAAAATTTGTTAACCGATTTAGGTACTTCAAATATATTGATATTTAAAAAAATATTCATGTTTGATTTCAATAAAAGGACCAATAAGGTCATTATACTTTCTTACCTTAAAATGCAAGTTAGATTTTGCGCGCCGCCTCTTCCATAGTAAAAAATAGCTCGTGGAGCTTGGAATCTTCCAGAATATGTCTGAGCTGACTTAAATACTCTGTCGCAGGCAGACTGCGATCCAGCCAATGGTTGTCCTTGCTCACTCACGTCTACGAATTCATAGCGTAGGAGAAACGAGACGGGGTATAGTGCTGAGCCTTGTCGTAGTTCCTGTCGAAAAAATAATGTTTTAACAACTGAGATTCACGAAATATTCAGGAATGCCCGTGAAGAATAAACCTATCGCTTCCTGTTACGTCTAGAAATAAATAAAATACATTTCTCTATTAGTATTCCATAAAAGTACAAATCACACAATAGAATGTTATGATTCTGGTAATCTCTTTTTAGTTTTTTCTACAGTTTAGTTTTTAGTTTCTGATAATTTTGGAAAGTGAAGTGTTGGCCCATAGGAAATAAATGCTGTAAATTTACTAATAACTAAAAGTCTGCGGTTCTTGTGATTTGTCTGGTTCAAAATCGACAGACCATACAAGGTTCTTTGGTTCCGGGTTAACTAATTCTGCAACCCCAAACTTTATTTAATATAAAAACCTCTTCGTTTTCTTGTTACTATTCGTAATTATAATAATTTTGCATGTATATTACATATAATTTGTTTCAGATCATGTCAACGATCATGTAATTAGCTAGTTACAAACTTAATTCAAATTCATATTGCTCGCATACAGAGCGGTCTCCAAGGTCGTGTCTCGAAGCGAGTCTGCATGGTGTAGTAAAACTTCAAATATTTAGTTAAGGAACTTGCCTCAGTCCTTCCTCTGTTGAATTTAATATTGAATAGTAAAGCAGTTCACAACTTGTGACTTTAACAACTGTTTAAAACCAGGAGTGCTACAATAAGCGATGCTGTAAGACATTGACATTTTATGCACTGGTTATTAGATGATTATTTGAGATATTATGACGTAACATATGGAAACACTCTGGGTAATGAACGAAATGAATTATTGATTGTTTTGTGAATATAGCAGTAACATTATTTTTTATTCAATCAATTAATAATACTTGCCGTGTGTTTTTAGATACTCATCGAGTGTGTGCAACAGAAGTTGCTTCAATTTTTAAATATAACAATTTTTAAAAATTTTTATGGCCGTAAGACGAAAACGGTAAGGGTAAGTCACCTGGTGAGAAAAGATCTACCACCCATCATAACATTGTAACCTCCCAATAATAAGTTCGACATTTGCACTATATTACCTACCGAAAATAACTGTGGTAATAATTCACAGACAATGTTATAAATAAAGATGGCATCGCTAAGGGTACGGAATTGATTTATACGACGAATATAATTCGGGCATATTAAGCATATTAGATTTGCGAGTAACAGCGTATAATAAATCGTTACGGCCGTCGTACAAAGGTTGATACAGACAGCTTTTTACGAACGAAAACGAAGGAAAGCCGAGCATAAGGGCTTTTTGTAACAAGCCCTTTGGCATAAAAACTACGCTCGTCTAATCTAGTTCCCTAATTTTCTGAAAGGAAGACCTCATCTCCTAAAGGCTTTCCAACGCTTTTACAACCAAGTTTACGAGGATCTGCTATATGTACGTATTGAGGCTTATTGTTCGTACTTTGTAATAATATTCATCTTCATCGAAGTATGTATATAGATTTCTTCGTGTGTTATTATTGTATTCATATGTAATTATTTGATGCGTTACGCGTTTTATTCAGTAGACGTTTTCTCGTATGAAAGGTAAGTATCCACAATGCTTCAACAATGTGCATCGCTGAGTACCATCGTTTCTCATGGAGAATAAACGCTTTAAGATCGTATATGGTAACTGTGGTGTTTCTTTTACTATGAATATGTCTCTTGAATTATGCCTTTTGCGATACCCACGGGAAGAGATAAGTAGGTCATATTCTTTTACTTTCACGGAAACCACAAGATAACTACGACCTTTCATATTAAACCTGAGCAATAACTAAAATAACCACACAGGCAAGTGACGTCAGTAGCGCCTCGAGGAGTGGTGCTGTCTACGTGACTCGATTACTATAATATTGGGCATATTAGTAACTAGTCATTAGGCAAATATAGTATGCCCCGTCGAAAGGTTGTGTTACATACGCTAAAATAATAATAATTTCGAATTGTTTATGTATCTTTGAATACCTTTGCCTAACAGCCAAACATTCATAAAACAAAATGATGGTAATAAATCCGGGTTAAAATTTCAAAGCCGCGTTACATTGAGCACTCTAGTTACGCGTCGCAATAGCGCGACAACACTAAAACATTCCATCACGGGTGGAGACTCGAGAGCAGAGTGGAGCTAGCACGTGCCCCCTACATTATTCACTATGGCAAATGCAATGCACCGAGAGCGCGTGACTTATCTATCTTGCTGCACCCGATGAATGTTTCACTGCAGCACAGTGGGCAGAAAAATTCTTAATGCATCACAAAGAATAAAAGGCGAAAAATGTATTCTTTCGAATTCTCTCTACCTTGTTACTTTCGATCGCATTAATTAAGTTAAAAGAATGAAAAGACAAAACATTATTTAGCTCAATTGCCTATCTCTATTTTATCTCAAACGATGTTTTCTGGATGTTGTTGGAAGAAATCTCTTACAGAGATAAGCTCGCCTTTTGTGTATTGTAATTTCTGTCCTATGTTTGTTCAGTGTATGTTTGTATACTTATCTAAGCAATAAAGTGTTAAATAAATAAAATGTTTTTAGTTGTAGATTTATTATTTTATTATTAAATTCTTTATTGCAGACAAAAATAAAATACAAAAAACATTTAACATAGATAATAGTGGGTGAGATTTGTATGATGAATGAATGTGCTGTGTGACTGATCCAACTACAATAGAACATGGAAAAAAAATATCTCGTAAATATCAACATCAAAAACAGCATTGAAGTCGGTTCATCCGTTTCATGTATAATTCTGTTACGCTGCAACACGCCGTAGACAGACACATAGACAAAGGTTTAAAACTTATGTAGAATGACACCCAACACTTTTTACATGAACGTGGTTAAATGACAGTATTCATCGCTAATATCTCTAATTCTAGTAAATAAAATCACACTGCAATTCGAATGTTAATAAATTGATTGTGGTTGTCAAAGTACTGGCATTGTCATTATATCCGCGTATTTGCAACAAATTTGTAATGTCATTGCTGCATTATGTCTCAGTTTCTCTATATTTCCGCCGAGTCTATCTTTACATAATAACATACATTTTTAGTACGAAAAGTGTTTTCTTGATCGCTGGGGATCTGAAATTCTATTCTCGTTAAATTTTCTTTTTCTGCATTAAGTACCTTATTTAATCATTCAGTCTTTTTATTTTGTTACCAAATTTAGTAATTCAGTCTATTCATTTTGTTACCAAATTCTACACGTATGTTTCATCTGTGTCTTTTTTACAATACCCACGAGCAAAGACGCGTTATTTCTGTGTGGCGGGAAACACGCACTCGATGCACACAAAACGGAATATCAGGGAAGTGTATCATTATATTGAAAGATCACGGCATAACAACATTAACAAAAGTGTTATTACAATATTAGTGTCTTTAATACAAATTAGCTTGGTCTTCTTTTCCCGGCTCCCAAAAAATATTAATGTTATATTCTAAAAAAAAAAAAAATAAGTGACCAATGAGCCTGTGACTCTCTTGCTCCGGTTCTTATCCCACAGATGATTGTACCTTTTCGAAGCGGTAACAGTAATTTACCAGCACATTAAATGACGTTCAACAAAAATAACATCATTTATCTTACGTTGAATTTAATAAAAAAAAACGTCAATGTTTTGCAACTGAAATTAAACCGCTTACACGAATATTTAAGCGGAATTTTTCGCGTTTGTGTCACATCCAGATACCACGTTTGTGTGTTGTACATATTTCACGGAAAAATTCCCTAGCCCGTATGTCAGTCTGCAACTACAGTATGTTAAAGTGCTTTGTATATCGCGTAGTCATCTAGCTATGGTGGCTGAAATTAAAATGTATGCATGGCATTGTTTATACTGTCCTTTTAAATCACAAAGATCTACATGTATTTTTATCGACGCGGTTAGAGCTGGAGCTCATTTCAGTCTGATGTTAAGAGAATATGAGGTTCAAACAACCATATTGCAATAAATTAGAGCAATTTATGGTGCTTTACAGGGTCTAAATTTAAGTACTTTTAAGCCTGAAAGTCTTACTAAACCCAGATATTGCATACTTCGGAAGTTTTTCTATATATTATAAAACGTGTTGCCATATGACGTGTAAAAAAACAGCCAAATGCGTGTCGGGCCACGCGCATTGTAGGGTTCCGTAGTTGCCCGATACAATATGCGGACTTGGAAGGGAGCTTTTTGTTGTTCGATAAATAATTTTCAACGCAAAGTACATTTTATAACTTGTTCAACTATTACTCTAATGAGTACAAGTTAATACGTGTAAAGTATACTTAGCTGTGATAGTTTTCCTTTTAATTTCGTTATAAAGGGTGGAACTTTTGACCCGTACCTGGCAGAAAAGTACTTTAAATATACAAAAAAGAAGATAGCAAATTTTAGTCAAACATTGCTTTATTTATAATAAGATGCAAAACAGTGTTCAAAGATTTTTGAGTATACGTTTCTCTCTACTGAGAACCAATCCGACGCTTATGCAAAAATTAGCACCTGGTACTTTTACAACACCAATTTTTGGGCAAGGTGGGAGGGCATTTGACTCTAGCAAAAATTATGAATTTATAGCTTAATATTTCGTAAACGGGTCCCTAAATCGGAAAACTGTTCATGATAAATTCTACCACTTTATCACCGGGATTGTGTATACCCGTGACAATCCTTGTTGACTATAGCACCGTAAAAAGTTCAAATTCAGTGTCGTAATTATTATTACTTCTATATGAAAAAAAAAAATCGAATTCGGCGCCAATGTTTCCAGTTATTATAATTTAGATTGATTTTTCCATACAAACCCAAATTGCCTTGAATTTCCATGTGCAAAAATTACACAATCGTCTAAATATGTAAAGCGCTTCTGCTTTTATCAGAATTACACAAAACTACTAAACCGATTGTTCTGAAATTGCAATGGGACCAATTTCATGGTATCCCCTTTCATTTACAAAAAGTATTACTACGCGAATGAACTTCCATATCTCGAAGTTATCGGTGTACATGAAACTTGGAGAAAATATGAGTTCTAAATAAATTTCGCATGATAGGAATCCTACGAATCCCGCCAGTCGCATATCAATCACCGGTCGGCGCGTGCTTCGATGATGGTTTTGAAAACAAAGTAAATGTAAAAATTAAAATGAAAATATCTTCTACTTCACTTACCAAATGTACCCTATTATTTTTCTTACGGTAAAAAAACTTATCCGGTACAAAAAAAACATACAAACGGTAGAATTGAGAACCTTCTTCTTTTTGAAGTCGGTTAAAAATTAAATGAAAGTATTCATAGAGCTTTCATTCCCTGAGGCTCATCATTAATTTTGATACAAAGAGCTCTCGAGTTTGGTCAAATCGATCCTTCTAACTTAACCCTTTGCAATGACATCGTTCTAATTGATTAGATTTGAATCACCCCACTCAGGCGACCCGTCTGTTTTGGGATCTTACTTTAGTTCAGATAATGTTAATAGATGGTAAGGAGTCTGTCTCTATCAATTACGCGTTTTATTTCACCCCCGAGTTGTATTTGCCTAACCTAAGTATTACAGTTGGGACGCTGCCAACTATCGATTAGTGACGCATTAAGTACCTAAATAGATAAATTTCGTTTTTAAAATACTAACTTGTACTTGCTGTTTGATCATCTGATCTAATTCAAATGGTGGTGGTAGACGATTCTGTTGAATAGAATTTATTCGCTCTTTTTACATTTACATCCTCCTAGTTCAGTCATTACATGTAATTATATGGAAAAATGGGACAATGTCAAAGGAAAGTTTTTTTTTTAAGATTAAATGGATACGCGTTTGACCACAATCTCACCAGATGGAAAGTGACGATGTGGTCAAAGATGAAGTACGCGACCTCAGTAGATGCCTATTCACCCTACTCTTGAAGATCCCAAGGTGTAGGATTCAGGAAAGACTGACGCCGGAAGGGAGTTTCATTCGCATTATGAATAAAGACTCGAACCGCTTAGTGCGAATGTTCGGAATGTTGACTTCATACGGGTGGAATCCCTCCCTACGGCTAGTAGTCCGAAGATGAAATGGCGATGGTGGAATAAGATTATGTAATTCCAACGCACACTCACCGAAGTGCATCCTGTAAAGGACTGAGAGACCGGCGACCTAGCGACGGTGTACGAGGGTCTGCAATTTAGCAGTGATCGAATGGTTGCCAATGTATCTTTTTTGCAATGAAAATCAGCATTTTTTTGTGCTCCGCTTTGCAGAAGCCAGTTGTATAATAACTTCCTTTTAAATCTGTAATGTCTCTGATATGTAAGAAATGCTGTAGTATATTAGTTTCCCGTGTTGTTTTGGGAATGCCATGTTTTTTAGATTACTACTTACTACGGACTCGTATATAATAATCTGACACATAAAATTTAAAAAGTACAATTTTATTTTGTACTGATACGTATATCTCTGGCAGTTCTTGACAGGCTTTTCAAAAAAGGCAAATTTTTTCCATTTCCTTTCAAATGCTCTCTGTACAAGCCAGATGAAAGAATAATAGCCATTTAAACTAGCTATTAATTCATCACGGACTTTACCAGATATAATTAACAGAAACTTGTGAAACAAAGATAATAAAGTTATGGAGCTTTACGAGTAAGTTATGGATTGGCTATCCGGAACCTTGTCAGCAAGTGGTGAAATAGACCCTAAAGATATATTGCTTTTCTAGTTGTGGGTGAGTGGGCATAACATTTCGACTGCACTACCGAAGTCTCCCAGTTGGTATCGGTTCTCATTTACTGCCACTATCTTGTTTTTGTCCTATATTATTATTTCTCTTTACGTTGGTATCCTTGAAGCCTATTTGGGTAACCTAATTAAAACACTGAATGATATTCCTATTTTCACAAGCTTTAAATAAACTTGTCTTAATTTATATTTGTTTGTTTGTACGTTCGGGCATGGACGAAGTTTATTGGTCCATGTTACCGGTGAAATTTTGTGCCATTTGCCGGTGTTCAATTGACCTGAAATTTTGCATATGTAAGTGGGTTGACAATGCTAATGTAGCCTGAAGGAATATTGTAAAATGTTCGAGTTTGGGCTTAAACTAATCCTCTTTATGGGTACTAGTAATAATATGTGATGATCAAGGTCCAATGACGGATAGTTAAAAGCTTGTCTTTAGAGTATTTTTAATGTAGAACTTATATTCAATCCAATGTTATTAATCCAATATTATCCAATCCTAAAAGCACAATATTAACTGTCATGAATTGATTGAAGATACTGTTAGCCCAATAAGTTTTCGGGGTAGATAGGAAATCTTTTGAATTATGAGCCACGTTACCGACAACACGGATGTGAGCGCTGCTTTAGTTGAAATTATATAATATATACACAATAATAATGTTATATCCTATTTCTAAAATTTTACACTTGATAGAGGCCAAGTGAAGCTAAAGAAAGTGACTAGGTTATTGTTTCGAGAGATAAACCTAGGAATGCGGTTTTATATCTAGAGAAACATGTAATATTTGTTTGTAAATGAGATGTAATCGCAAATTCGTCTGCCAAATATGGCGATTAGGGCATAACCTTCATGGAAAGCGTTGCACTAACAATCTATCATGGAGGCTGTTTATGATGATCACTTTTATTATTCGAAGAGCAGCTCGTTTGTTTTCTTTCTTATCCCTTTATTTATGAAGGTGCTTAGTAATCATACCTGTAATATAGTGAGTGCTGGCCCAGTAGTGATGTAACTTTCCGATGGTGCGCATGGTCTAGTGGCTCTAGTGGCATTTGAGAGGAGCGCATGATCACACAATCTTGGTGACTCTTCACGGCAGAATGATCCGAGGAGTGATTTCTTGTCGCTCATTTCAAGCTGTTCGAAAACAAAAGAAAGTCGTTATAATACAATTTTATCAGATTACGGAATCCCGCAAACATATAATTATAGGTCTGAATTTTTGTAATCATAAAATCATTCTATCCTATAATATTTCTTAAAGATTATGTTTCAATAATCCCTCATATACAAGGGAAGGCCTATATCCCTGCAGTGGGATGTTTACGGGCTGATGATGATGTTTCAATAATTATAAAAAGCAGTTCAAAGGAGATGAGAATTATAGTATGAGATTTACAGAGCGATCGGTTGGAAGCAGGCTACATCCATCGACTTTGCGCGGCTTTTATTAGGTCATTCGTTTACTTTGTGGGTGGACCCACTATGCGCATGAAGGTGCGTGGTCTTAACTCTGGAGCTTTAATGCCTCAACGCCCATCAGTTCTACTTGCTTTATCCTGCCCACTGTCTGTTCAACTTACCAATCCTTTGGGCTATGTCGGTGACCTTTGTTGTTATATGGAAGGATTTCATTTTCCAACATCTATCAATTACTAACTCCATAAACTTCATTACACAATTATTGTGGGTCGGGAAGATAAAAGAAGCACTAATTAACTCGTTTGGTGTTTATTAATAAAACTCTCAAGACACACAGGAATGGCAAATATAACAACAAGGTGGGACGTCGTAATCAAAAAACAATGCATAGAAAAAAACAGGAGTGTTGCCAACATAGCATTGTAATTTTTTAACAACAATGTACTTGTACAAAACACACTCCAATTAAACCTGTTAAACCTAGTTTACTCATTTAAAATAGGTAGCTACATCGTTTCTAAATGCCGCTTCCTTAGAAACTTTTCTGATTAAAGTGCCAGTAAAAATAACAAGTAGAACCGCTTATCCATTCTTAATGTAAGCTGTGGAATTCCGAATGAATGGAACGAAACACCGCACTGCAGTTGGGCAGAGAAGTTGGTAAGAGTGCACAGACACATTAAAGAAAATTAATGTTTGGCCCCCACCGTCAAGTGGGAGGTAGGAATAGTTGGCAGACTGGAGGTAGCCGGTAGCGGTAGTTGGCAATGCGAAACGGTACGAATAAAGGCGAAAACGCCACCCAATTATATATCGCTTCTATATTTGTATCATTAGTTTTCCGCACTGCGAAAGTTTTACATATTACGCGATTAAGTTAATCCACATTTCATTGGCTCACTCGGTTGGAAAGGAACTTTTTATCATTCATGCAACACCGTTTGCAATTTTTTGCTGTAGGTAAAATATTAATTAATATGAATGTTATTCAGTTCGTGAAATTTTTTTTCTAATAAAACTTTATTACCAGTTCAGGAGCAAGAATGCCTTATAATATATGAAGTATAAGCCAGGACTTCTAAATAGCTTCTTCAGGTATAAAGAAACACTGAGATGAAAAGAAAGAGAGCCGAGGACCTGGTAGCAAACCCCCGAGGAACTAAACATAGTAATATCATCCAGGTGTACAAACTAAAAGTATTAAAATACAAAGAAACACACACTAAACTACGTCAAACACATAATACCCTTCGGTTTTAGTCAACTTCGGTTTTAAAACTGTGAAAAGTGATTAGCAACAAGCACAAGATCGTTGAGCCGATCTCTAGTTTTCATGATACCTGCCAACCTCGTTAAATTGCAACCCAAAAAAATGAAGAGATACATTGTAGTCTATTTTACAATAACAAAAGCGAACCGTGTGGCTCTGTACTTGAGTTGGAGTACATAATATATATATAGCAATTCGCCGATCGATTCCCTACAAATCTTACTATTCTACTTTCTCAATGGATGCAATTCATAAGATTACCTGCGCCAATTGAATCACATACAAGCGTTCGCTCAAACAGTCCTTTAGGATATTAAATCAAAAACTGTAATTCCTTAATTGAACCTTTCACATGTACGGGATTCAATATTGGGCAAAGTTTTATGGGCAATAAAGTATACCTTTCTATCGAGGTCTGCGTCAGGGGCCGCCCCGTCCCATATGGTCAGTTGGGACGAACAATCCTTCTGCTGATCGAAGCCGGCGGGTTCCGTACCTGCCGAGTGGTATTTCACGAACGACACCCATACTATTTCATTGGGACGACCCTGGGAAACAATAAATCATACTGAATAGAACTAGAGGCGCTCTCACGCTGTATTATTCAGAGCGCTAATTGACTAGGGCTAAAGCTCTATTTGCGTGTTCGCCGCAGTTGTTTATTCCAAAGCGAGAGGCTTTACAGCCATCGTTATTACAGCTAAATTGCCCGGAAATATCAACGCTTTGTAGTTTCTTAACAGCCAAGTGGAATTTTGGAGTTCTTTTAAAAGACAACAACCGATTAAGCATACTCTTTCTATTATTTCTTGCTGTAAATTTCTTAAAAGAAAAGCATTGCCTCAAAAGCCTGTTTATGTCGCTGATGTTTTACCTTTCAAAATTAATTCATCTTATACGTGTACAATGGCAACATTACCTGGAAATAGTAAACACAAGAGGTATTTGGTGGCAAGGAATGCCTTGGATTTCTCAGCACACCGCTAGTTTTGTCGGAGGAGCGCAGAACAAAGCGGCATCGACCGTCGGAACGCACGTACGAGTGAGAATCTTTGTCCACGTACAGCACCTGCCAAGCGAAATATTTACTGCTAATAACAGACGCTGCGATTTCTTGAAATAATGCACACGTTCTGCTATGTGAACATTTTAAATTTAATAATGTCTTGTTAGAGAAAATCTTTTTACTTTATACTTAAATTAATACAAATAACGTCATGTACAAGCTTAATTTTTATGATATTATTTGAAGGGTTCTTGGTTGGATTTTGATATATTTTCTATTTATTTATTTATTTATTTAACACTTTATTGTACACACACACAAAGAAATGGTCATTAACAAATATTTTAGAAAAATGTACAAAGGGCGAACTTATCTCTATAAGAGATCTCTTCCAGCAAACCCGTGAGAGCGAAATTTTATATAAACGGTAGACATAAAGTGTACACGAAACAGAAGAAACAAAAAATGTTAAAAATATCATATAAAGAATAAAACCAACATAATACATTAAACGAAAAATTACCCAACATAAATACACAAATACATACATACAACATTATATATAAATACATATAATATAATATTATACATAAATAATATACATAAACCATACACATAATACAAAAATTCCTATAATAAATTTATAACCTGTACAGCAAGATGACAAGTAAAATTTAAATATTGTAAATAACGGATTAACTGACTTGACGTGAGACCTCAAGATAGTGCTCTTTAACTCTAGCTTTAAAAACGTCAAGAGTTTGAGTTACGCTGGCAGGAAGCGAGTTCCATAGCCTGACCGCATGAACTGAAAACGAGTAGTTATAAAAGTCAGTTTTGTTAGAAGTAGGAGGAAAGGACAGTAGGGTAGCGATGTTCTATACACCGATCATGTTATCATGTGATAGATAAATTTCAGTTAAACTTGAATAACAATTACCCTTTAGATTTTCATCTCCTAATTATTTATAAATAAAGACCTGCTACCATAATTATTTTGCCGACTGTACATGACGTATAATTAGTAATATAAGCAACATAATAAACAAAAAGTCATGACCTATTCATATGAAGTACAATAAAGCGGTTACAAACAAACAAACAAAGACCTTTATCCCAAATAGGGTGGTCAGAGATATCCCAAACTAAAGGGTTTCGTTGTTCCAAACATTACAAGATTAATGCTTGAAACGACATCCACGGTCCACCTTGAAATATACAGAAATGCACATGCGTCAGTCTATTGCCTTTGAAACGTGCAAGTCTCTAGATGTTTTTGGTGGAAATGCCTTAGTGGCCTTTTACGACACCCAGAGCAAGAGATTGGTTGGTGCTATTTTTTATAAGTGCCGAAAATACACCGCACTACCATTTATTACAAATTAGATCAGATGAATTTATTTTCGATTGATCACCAGTTTACAAGAAAACTCATTACAATATACAAATTAAGTCCAGCTAATGATAAAAAATTGATATTCACCTGTACTTCAAGCTCAAATCCTGGCAAATAACTCAGCGGAACTGGATGAAATGGATTGTCGTATGGAGAGGTGTGGAACTCCAAAAGCATATTGGGACCTCGACTGATGATATCTGGTACAGCATCACCTCCACATAGGCGTACCAGTACAGGTGAGTCGCGAGTAGCACCATCCCAAACGGTCAAGTAGTCTTGCACCACATTACACTGGTCCCATATCCTATGATCAAATTAGTCGGTGTAAGTTGACACAACTAGGTATAGTATAACTCAGCAGGTGTTTTTGGCTTCTTTATTATCATTAAAATGAATAGAAATAAATTGTGTGGGTACAGTCGACGGCACGACGACCGTAACAGTAATGTGCAAGTTGGTCGTGAGAAGCTATACCGGAAAGGTGAACACAGCGAGACCTGCTTATACTGGAAAGGTTACGTGTGGTTATGTCGTTGTGCGCTCGCTTGTACCTACTCGTAATTATGACGGAGGCTTTCAAATTTATAAATCTGGTCTACAGTAAATGCCAGGCTTCATAACGTACATTTTTCTTCATTCTTTACGCCTACCCACCCGTGTGAATACTGGTAAAACATGTCAAACCTGTGCCTTGTGTTTATTGCCTACCTCTAATATCATAAATTCTGACGAAAGTATTATAATATAAAACTTTTTATTACACTTAGACATGTTGTCATTTATAGTATGAGTAATGCTAAAGTTTGCTCTAGAGGGTTATGTGTATGAAGAGACATAAAACAGAAGTATACGACACCACTCCGTAGTTATGTGTTGTGAGCTAATATTGCAAACTTTTCAGTTTATAGCACCGTTTCTTCTAACACTCAATCTTTTCGGAGATTATACGTAAATAAGTTACAATACTCACTTTAGTACACGTTGACTTCTATCGTACTTCACTATTTGGTCTTTGATATGTATTTTGTGACTGTTTGTTTGTCTTACTGCTAGTAATACATGTTTGTCTGCTGGTATCTGTAAGAGAAATTAATATTGTAAATTTTGTTTAGAAAAAATGTCTTTGTGACAATCTTTAGCTCTAATACTACACGGAGTGTGTTGCCTTTATTGCGGCTTCTGAGGCACTTAAATCAAAATCTCCAAATCGTAACAACCTTTACTCTTGTCTGTACATATATCTACTTTCCACTGGCCTTCATAAAGCCCACCCCAAGGGACAACTGAGCTTCGCACTTCACCCAACGTATTAAATATTTCCAACTATACCCTGTTTGGTGCGAATTTTAAATCAAATATTTATCATACCAGCCACACTCACCACAAGACCTACGCTACACACACCCTCTTGTAAATGTTTAATGACAATTACTCCATCAGGCTTATTTGTAAAAGCTTCAAAATAATTTTCATTAATTTCAGAAGCAACGTTAGCTAATAACGTTGAGGAGGGAACCGTAATTTAATAATCCCAAAACATGTGTACATTATAGTGACTTTAATCATTTATCCATCATATATTACAACGATTAACCCTATATATTGTAACTGACAGTTGTTTGATTGATTGTGAATTGTGAGGGATATTTATATATTTTAAAATGCTAAACAGAAAACAACCTCTATGACTTATGTAAAAATTATGTATAATTATTGCATTATTTTATTTCATTGCTGTCTACCTGGTTGGGCGGTTTTTTGTTGGGACGTTATCTAGTTTGTTTGTTAGGAATTACAATATTTAATGCTAACCGATATACTATTGATGGATTAATTAATTCTTTGTAATTTTATCCTCTACCACTCTGCACTATTGGCTCGTTAAGGACAAGTATCTACGATTCATTCATTCACATCCATTTATCTTCCCATACATCCATTTACTTAACCTGGTTTCTGGAGTTCTCTAAACTCTAGATTTTCTAAATTACTTATATCTTATGGAAGCTTGCATAAGCTCTTCATTCTTTTATTATTTAATTGCCACGATATAAGCATGCACGTGGGCGCTGGTTTTTTTAAGCATACGTACCGATGACGCTGTTGACAATAATATCTATGGTGTTAAGAGAACAAGGAATCTCTTTGTCCTGGCCCCGTGGAAAGAGAACAATTGCTCCTTTTCGTTATCTCTAGAGTAAAATGGCAACAAAATTTGATATAACACTATGCCTAGGCTTCACATAATTGAGATTCAAATACGTCGCGTTGCAATCTTGAGTATAGAATCCCACAGGATGCAGAAATGCAACACGACCTATCCTCCCCGTTTCACAGTCATGCCCTCATGTCGCACTTGATACAGGGATAGTATGTCAGGTACTCACCTTAGTATGTTCAATACGGTATGTACAAGTTGAGTTCCTCGGATACACCCCAGGAAAGTTTGGTGACTGGATGCGGCAAGCTCTCAGGTCACAATCGCTCAGGATGCGGTCGCAGTAGGTTCCTGGTACTCTCTCCCCTCTCCACGCTCCGACAGTTGCGTTCCCATACCGCAACCGCGCTTCACTCCGCCTTAGAAACTTGTATGCCAACTTGAAGTCGAAATTGTATCCCACACCCTACAACCAAACAGGGCTGTCACTAACTTCGTTATTACGCACAACTTATTGTGGGAGGTGAGCTTATTATGGAAAGTTTTACCCTAATTCGTGTTCCGTGTAACATTTCAGGTAAGTGGAAATGTTTTGTTATGTTTTATAAAGTGGATGTATAATTATTATGCAACTACAGGAAATGGTGAATGATGATAATAATGTAAATATATAATTTATATTTCAACGTTGTATCTAGTAGCCCTGAAGAGAGGTTACAAGTATTTTAATACACACTTAGAGAGTTAAAAAAAAAAAAAAAAAAATATTTCGGACACTTACACCAATCATCTAGTCCCAAACTAAGCAAAGCTTGTACTATGGATACTAGATAACGGATAAATACATAAATATTTATATAAACATCCATGACTCACGAATAAATGTTCATATTCATCACACAAACATTTACCCGTCGCGGGATTCGAACCCGCAACCGTTGGTTTTGCTGATAGGGTCACTATCCACTACACCAATCGGTCGTCAAAGTATTCGCCAAAGTTGTCGAAGTATTGTCGATAACTGCTAATACCACCCACGGGCATGTCAATACACTCACTTATACAACGTGTAACAGAAAAGGTCTTAAGTAAACTACCCATTATCACAACTGGTTTCTATGATACAAAATTTTTTAATATTAATTTTTTCTATACCGAACATTTTTAGGTCAATAATTTTAATTCGCAATTTCTATTCGAAACTGATACTTTAAGATGGGAATAACATCAATTGTAGTAATTGGCAGGCGGTCCCATAGTAGATCGGAGAGGGCGTCTGTAATCGTCGCTTAATTAATCGATCGAAAGTTCAACCCTTGCACATAATACGGCTGCTAACACCAGATAAAGGAAAAGCGGCCAACCGTTAAAGCCGGGGTGATGTGAAATATTAGTCAAGTCACAGGCGAAAACACCGAAACACGTAGTTAGTTACGTCACGTCAGTAAAATACAAAGGGATGCTTAGTAAGAGACTCTTAATGAAGATAAATACCGTTGTTCATTTATACGGATTAACTTTGTTATGTGCAAAAACTCTAAATTAACATGTCGGGGTGATGTTAACGTGAATCGTGGTGTAATTTGTTTCTCAAACGTTTTCTTGCCCTGGATAGCGAAATCACATATTTCGGGAAATGGTTTTAGGGTAATTTATACAGAGCAAAGTTCGCGTACGCCCACGTAGGACATAAATGGGACAATTTTATTAGATTTAGAGGCAACGCGCACTTGTGATTTTTAGTCGACCGATAGTTTAGTCGTAGTCATCTCCAATAGTTCGATCGGTTCGTCAAATGAACTCACTGTCATATAACGCCATACTGAATCCCAGAAAGATCAAACGATCGCCTTATTAAAAATCACAAGTACGCGCTGGCTCTTAGCTGTAGGGCTGTACATGTAGCAAAAATAAACAAATAGTATCACAATCAATAAACAAAATCCTGGTGTTTCATGCCACATGCAAGGCATTATTCCTTATTTTAATTAGTTTAGCACATTACACGACTGGATAGCATTAAATATCTCAACAATTGAATGCTAGGATGTCCCTAACTATAGTGAACCTACGTGAATCTTTTTGCTCTGTGGTAGTGGCGCAGTCGCATTCGTTATGCGTTTTAGATTAGCAAAGTTAAGCAACGTCTGGCGCGGTCAGTACTTGAGGGGTGACCACTAACGGTATTTTAATACGAGTGGTTCCGCGCTTTGAAGGGTACGGTCTCGGGTTGTTTTCTATTTTAAGGCAGTCTCTAAACCTAGTCTTTTTTTGACGCTTACCGCTCGCCTGGGGGACGGCGGGGTTACCCACTAAAATCCCGCGGCGACCTTCTTCGGCAGTTGGGAGACTTGGGAACAGCATAAGCGGCCACCCCCCCCCCCCCCCCCCCCCCCCACAACCTCGGTGGCTTAAAAACACTGACTGTCAGGTGGCCACTAGTCTGACATAAATCCACCTATCTGCGCTCGCGTGGAAAATTGGAAGATTATGACCCACACCCTCTCCCAGTGAGAGGAGCCTGTGGCTCAATAGTGGGGGGAAACTTTAGATTTTAGTAGTGGTGGTACATTAGAAGATGAATAACAATGCAGATATTAACAATAATTCATTAAAAGTTAGCTTAGGCGTCGTAACTATGCCAATTATTATAGGTTGTGTTAGGTAGCCTACGTAATTAATTTCGTGTTGGGTTATTTAACTACAACTATTTCGTTTTAAATTAGTAAAATATATGTTTAAACTCGATGCCTAACATACATACATACATACATAATGTCACGCCTGTTTCCCGTAGGGGTAGGCAGAGACCACACACTTACACTTGCTATGATCACACACACACACATCACCTCAAAATCTAAATATTTTCTTAATTTATTTTTTTTAGGCATCTTCGGCTTCACCTTCACCTAATATCAGGTGTGATTTGAGGTCAAGCGCTTACGCGGTGTGCATTAAAAAAATATTGCAATGCTAAATTACTTTGAACAACCTTATTAACATTTCTTTAACATGTCATGCGTTCAATGCGTAGTATGTGTGGAGTGACTTTGAATGTTATATTGAAGAATTGTGTGATTAGAGAAAGGTATGGCGTGGAAGATGACGTAGTGAGTCAGATAGAAAGAGGTATATTAAGGTTTCGGCATATAGAACGTATGAGTGAAAGGAGAATAACGAAAGCGTGATTGGAAGGGTCGGTAAAGGTCGACCAAGAAGTATGTATATCAATCAAGTGACTGACGTACTCACAAAAGGTCAGTTGCAGTCAACTACTAACTGACGAGCGTGTATGAAGCTTTTGATGAGAGTAGAAGAAGCAAAAGTAGTATGTCAAAATCGTTGCAAGTGAAAATCCCAACTCCTACTACTAAATAGCCTACTCCAACAGGAAACAAAGGCGTGAGCATATGTAGAAATGTATGTATGTCATTATAATTAAATTAGTTTCCTTATTTATTAAGAAATCTCTTGTTGATTTTAGATTTCTTTGTTTTAGATGTTTTAAATAAATAATTAGTAAATTGGTAGATTATTTATTTAAAACATCTAAAAATTACATTCTACTGGATGTAATTCCCATAATGACGGCATCAGTGATAAATTGTATTTTAAAAATAGATTCGTTCGTAAACAAAGGAAATCAATATTTACTACTGCGCTGCGATACTGCGAAACGAAGGTTGAAATTATGATGATTGATATTGACGTGGTATAAATAGACTTTCCGGAATATTGTATCAGCCCGAACAATACATTCGTAATTCCTTTAATTCATATACTTTCACAATATTCAGAGCGTCAGTTTTGAGTGAAAGATGTCAGTCATCAAATTTGTATTATCCATATACTTATTATTACTGCGCATGAACCGGGCCGTTGAAACAATCAACATAGCACCACTTCATTGGTGCTATAATGGGAGTTTGGAAGCAATGGTAACTAAATCACACTCTGCAACTTCGTTCGCGAATTGACGTATCAAATGATGATTTATTTTGTAAAAAAAAATGCAACACTTGGAACAGAAAAGTGACCAAAAAATGCGAGTATCTTTTAAGTATAACAAACATAATGTAATTACCAGTAAATTCATACTTTTAAACAATATTGTAATTTTTTCTTGCACTTTTATGTGAACGACTTATAGGTTGTTGGCACAGACAAAAAAAATCTTGGTTGTGCGCGGTTTTTGTGCGCAAACTGACAAGTTCTGGCCATTTATTCTCAGCAGTCCTCTTAGTTCTCAAGGATTCCAAGACATGCTGCTGTTTTATCTACTAAGAAAAGCGCGAAAAAGATTTTTTTCGCGCCACCATATCTATAGATTATAAATTATCCAATTTTATGGAGATAGTAGTTGGGTCTGTTTTGAAAAAGATATCGGCATAATGTATGTAAGTGAAATCTAATAAAAACATAAATGTGACAATTAAACTGCCAAAAATTGACAAAACAACCGACTTCAGCAAGGTCCACTCACTCACTCACACCTAGGTACACATACATAAAAAAATACATTACAGAACAGCAAAGAACGACGACGACCTGTTTGGTGTAGTGGTTAAAAATTATGACTGCTATACCAAAAGGTCGCGGGTTCGAATCCCGCTAGGGCCATAAGTTTGTATGATGAATACAGACATGTGTTCCCGAGTTATGGATGTTTTTCATTCATTTATGTATTTATTTACAAAAAAAAATGTATTTGTGTAGTTTATCAACCATCTGGTATCTATAACACAAGCCTAATTGCTTAGTGTGGAACTAGATGGCGCTGTGTGTATATACGTGCAAATATATTTATTATTTATAAAGAACCTCTTCCCTTTTGGAGACGGTTAAAAAGAGGGCCAAGTTCGTCACAGAGTACAAGTAAGCTTCACCGATTGAACAAATAACATCTTTCTGGGAAAGTGGGAGTCAAGCTCATTATATTAGGTGAGATTATCTGAAACGGCCATTTGCAATTTACAATCAAACTTGATACTTTTAGTTTTTATTTGACTTCTTCCTACATAACATCTATATGGCAATATCTTCACATATTTAATATGATCTGATATGATTTCAGGTAATTGTTTACATGCATGTGATAGATACACTTACCTGTTGGCTCAATCTGTCCAATCTAAGTGTCATATTGATTGAATCAGATTCACTGAAGTAAACGGTATACCCCCACGCTGACCCACACCACTGACCGGTGGGCGGTGACGGGCTTCGTTCCACTATGGTCATATGTCCATCTGGACACCCATCTGATGTAAACGACACGAATTTGCCCACTGTAAAAGTGTCGAACGTCAACTGAAACAATATTATGATATGACATAGTTACCTACACAATTCCTTGATTACAATTTATTAATAGGTGTCGCTAGCGGTTCTATTCAGTTTGACAGATAGGCAGAACTTTAAAACATTCCTTTTAGCTTAGTTTTATAAGATAGATATCAGTCCATTAATGGCTCATCACTAGTGGCATTGTCATTTTAGTATTTTAGTGCTTCGTTACATGATAAATGGTCGGCTTTGCCTCGTACGGGGCAGCTTGAAAACACTGAATGCGCCAGGTAGTACACCAATCCGCCCTGGCCCCATGTGGTAGATTATAACCCATCCCATTGAGAGGAGGCTATTCCTCAATAGTGAGCATGTGAGGCTGTTAAAGATTTACATGATTTGTACAATTTGTTAAACGACATTGCTTACCTAGTAGAACACATTGTGTTATTTAGATCAAGCAAACATAATGTAGTATATATTGCACAAGAATTGAATGTACAGTCAACGTCATAGTTACTCATACATGGCTATTATGATCAAGCATCAAGCATCAAGCTACATGCTTTATTCAAACTATATCAACCGCAGTTTTCTAAAATAATCCTCTTGTCTAGACTATCATGGTAAAGAATTATGGGTGGTACAGATTAAATAGCTAGCATGCTATCATTAATTATGCAAAATACCCCTGTATGATTAATTTTGGAGCTGACTATACGACTACAAGGCGTTCGATTGACTTTAAATCCTTTGAACTGGGCCTAGATCTTAAAGCCCGCTGTATGTTAGTCTTCCTTGTAAGATTAACCTACTTAATCCAATAATATAAATACCTGTATAATATCACCGTAGTTGCCACCAGTGGCAGTGAAGTTGAGATGGCACACAAAAGGCAGGTGATCTTCCCTCGGTCTCCGCACCTCCAGCTCGTATGTGCGACCCACGTCGCCCATGTAAGTTCTGTTGCAGGCTGCGGAAAAATATTACGCGTTAATTTCATAATTTCATCAACGCGTGAATGATCAGTAGGTGATTTTAAGAGGGTTTCTGCCCTTATTGGATAAATTAAATTTCTTTTTAAATACAGAATAAATCAAAAAAATCACTCCGACTTGCATCCAAGAAACCTAAAAGCTAATTATAAATAATACCGAAATAGTTTTTATGGGAATTATTTTCCAGAATTCACGATTATAAAAAGAAATGGTCGTTTTTATCAATGGTAATTAGACATTTTCGAAAATAACTTTAATGCTAGATAGGTACTAGATGCTGGACGGGAGGCCTGTATTATAGAGATCAGCGTTCCTCTCTGTAATATTTAGGTGTGGATAGGAGCGCACGATAACTTATAACAATGCGTTTTATTTCCTCCGTTTGTACATTTCAGGTACGGAACCCTATAAAGATGAAGGATATTTTATCATTTTTATTTTAGGACAGGTAAGCATTCCGAAAACTAAAGCTCTACACGAACAACGCCGTCATAATAAATAACACACACCACCTGTACTATTGTTAATCCTTTCAACACAAAAATAAGGAAATGAGAAGGAAAAAGATCAGAATAAAGCGGAGCATACAATGGGGCGGCCATATTTTCACAATCTTTTTAAAGAAAAAAAAATGGCTTTTGTCTGTTCCGACAGCGCATTACACAGCGCATTACGAGACAAGTGTTCACATCGGCGATGAACATTATTGTTCGCTGTAGTGTTCTTTTGTTTATGAACATATAACTACATAGCTGCACAGCAGCTATACAACGGTTGTAACACCGTGGTGAACAATGATGGCTTCTGAAAGTTAATATGCTTGGATGGAATTAAAAAACACAGGACAGTACTTTTCGACATTAACAGATTAGTCAGGGCTTTTTCCTGAAATCGTTAGTTCCTTGGATTTAATTTTCAACTCACATGTTTCAAAGTATTTATTTGGTTCTAGTTACGTCTTTTTTTGAACGATATTTCTCTTTATGTCGGATCTGGTAGTTACCACAATTATCTTGTTTTTCGTCATTAAAAAGTAAATGTAATAAACGAGATTGGCAAAATAAGTCTTTATAAAATGAGACTAGTAATTTCAGTGTAAGGAACATATTTAAGTAAAGAGAAAAACAGAATTGCTGTATATTATACCGGATGAGATTTTTTGCCGTAAGGAATAAAATTGAGCATATTAGGTAAGTGAAATAGAAGGCATGTGTAGTTTTTTTTTTCAAAACTGTCATCGGAAAATCCGTGTATTTTGTAATTTGCTATCGCGTGTGAAGCCTATTCCACATAATTGCATCATTAAATTAAACAATAAATAAAGAAAACTTGGAGAAAATATAAGTTCCAAATAAATTTCGCTTGATAGGAACCCTACGAATTCCGCCTGTCGCATATCAATCTACGGACGCCGCCTGCGTTTTTGAAAAAAGACAAAATTGAACTACTATGCCCATACCTTCTATTTCACTAATCTAATATGCCCTATTTCTTTCCTTACGGTAAAAAAAATACGTAACCGGTATATACTACATATAGTGGTGGTGGTGAATAAGTTACCGCAAGCTATTTAAACAAAAATACTAAAATATAGTTCGCAAGCTGTGGCCAAAATAAATAAACATTTTTTTCTTTCATAAGAAAAAAAAGCATAAAATAAGTAATTAAAAAAAGTTCATTAGTGAAATGTATGAAACACTTATATAGATAGTGTGAGGCTCGACTCGTACTTGCCCATTTTATTTAAATTAGTGATCTCAAAAATGTTCAAGGAAACTTTTTAGATTTATGAATCATGCTTATTATATATCAATCACTTCTAATTTATCTTCTTCCTTCCATCTTTATGCAGACGATCTACAAATTTATCTTCAATGTAATGTAAATGAACTGGACGATGCCATCGAGAGAGTTAACACCGATCTTGCACTCATCCTTGAATGGAGTAGGTCATTTGGTCTCAAAGTTAATCCAACAAAAACACAAACCATAGTACTAGGTAGCAGTTCTCTTATCACTAGAATTAACTTTGAACATCTTCCTCCGGTTATATTCGATGGTGTTCACATCTTATATAGTGAGAAGGTGAAGAACCTTGGTATTATTTTTGACCGAACTCTGTCATGGCGCCCCCAAGTGGCCGAAGTAAGTAAGAAGATTTTCTCTTCAGTCAAATCCCTCAATCGACTGCGTCATTTCCTACCCACTACCACCAAAATTGCGCTAGCAAAATCTCTTCTCCTGCCTATTCTGGACTATGCTGACTGCTGCTATGTAGATGTGTCGGTTGAGCTGATGAATAAGCTCGAGCGATTGCAGAATGTTGCCATCAGGTTCATCTTTGGTCTTCGGAAGTATGATCATGTCTCCGAATATCGCGCACAACTTAAGTGGCTCTCCGTTCGTCATCGTAGAGATGTTCACATTCTCTCCCTTCTATATTCAGCTTTGTTCAATCCTACGACTCCACAATATCTAAAGCAACAGTTCCAATTCCTTTCCTCTACTCATAGTCTACCCTTGCGTTCCACTGACAACCTTCGTCTTTACGTCCCCAAAAATCTATCCAAATCTTATGGTCAATCTTTTACGCTACAAGCTGTACGCCTTTGGAACTCTCTTCCGGAGTCAATTCGCCGCGCTCCATCAATAAACGTCTTCAAAACGCAAGTCAAAGCGCACTTCCTTCAATAAAAAAAAAAATCATTGAAACTCCTCTTATCTTCTCCGTGGTTGTCAATATGATTTCTAAGTTATTTCTGAGCAGACAAATGACATGTATTTTTATTTAATTATTATTATTTTTTATATATGTATATATATTTATATATTTAATATATATATGTATATATATAAATTTGTGTGTGTTATGTAGTCAATAATATATTATATGTTTAAGTGCAGTTAAATTATCTAGTTATAGTTGGTAGGCTTAGTTTATGTATTTTTATCTTTACGTTATATTTTTTACCAACTATAAAATATACCCGTATTGCTACTATTTGTGCAAACCTCACCTACTGGTAGCTTGTATCTTTACCCTAAGGTTTGCCTGGAAGAGATTGCTGTTAGCGATAAGGCCGCCTTTTTGTGCGATTAATGATGTACGCTGTATTCTTCATGTAGCTTTTGTTAATTGTGCAATAAAGAGTATTTGATTGATTGATTGATTGATATATTTAAAGTTTCATTTAAATCTGTTTTTTCGTTTTGATATTTCGAACTTGCACATAAACGCCCTTAATTCACATGTATAATTCCCTCGACTTGCGATTTACCTGTGAGGAAGTTTTCTTGATCATATGAATCATAATCGAAAAATATGTCAGGGCTCTGCAACGAGATTCACAGCTTTAATTACAGATATCCACCATAAAATATATAAGCAATAAACGTGAGCTCATTTTTGCGTTACCAAAATTTTCTTTTTAATCAAAAATGTTTTCTTTAGCATTTCACACAATTTGTATAGTTAATAGCTCTTATCCTTCACTGGTCCACTTAAAACTGTGAGTATTTGCTATCGTTTTGCTTAGTAAGATTTATTCTTGTCACTCCAGTCTTATGACAAATGCGAGTGTCATTTCGATGGCAACACAAAGACAATAGAAAGAAAAAAAATAGTTTATTCACTACATAAAACATTCAACAATATATAACAGTTCATATAAGTTTTTCATATAATTTATTGTAATTAATAATATAGTGTCACGACAATCAATATTTTTTGTTTTGTTATATTATTTTATTTTTACATATTTTATTATTTTTATTTCTTTTTAGTTTTATTAGTTTCTTTTAAAGCTGTAGGCGTGGCCACATTCTGGTTATCTAGAATTTGATGTTTTTAAGAAGAAGATTTTAGTAGTATGCATACAGTTCGAAATAATATTATTGTCAAAGTTTGTTAATTGATTAGATTAGATGAGAACTGCTGTAAAACAATTTGAAATTACGGAACACTCGTTGCCCGAGTCCCTACTTGCACTGGACAAGTTTTGTATAAAGAATGTCCTTATTTGATAGAACGCATTCAAAATACTATTTAACATCACTGTGAATGAAGCAAAAGAGATCTGTCAGGGTCGTGGTATGATGAAGCCTGTGGTATCTGCCTACCCCTACGGGAAACTATGTATGTACAAGAAATATGATGACATGTTACTTTTAATTGCCTTTGGTTTACAATTAAAATCACTCCTGTGGTACATTCAATATTAAAAACAGAAATCAAGTCAACAAGAATATGAATTCACTTTAATTCTGTCATAACAAGGTTCAGATTACAATATTTCGATGTTATGGTTGTTATTGCACTTTACTGTATACCTTTTTTAGTTGTGAAATGAACGAAATAACAGAAAACATATTTACCTAAAAGAGATTTTTGAACAGTGAAGAAAAATGTAAAACGCTCATATATTTCCTAGGCCCGTTTTCAAACGGACAGAGGGTTTTTTCATTTTCCCCAATGCATGGCAACGTGGAACAAATGGTCCATTTTACTAAAGTAATGGCATACTTAGACACGGGTGCGTATGTAAGTAGGTATATATGAGTTCGTCTCACAGTAACGGTTGCTTGCGTTATTTACTCATAATTTTAAAATCTGTGGTTGTTAGTGATAACTTTGGAGATTTACAAATACATATCGAACTCGGGACATTTAGAAACGTAGATATCATATTTAAAATGGTATCATAACACCAACCTTTCAAAACACACGGAACATACAGCCTTTTGTACCAAAAAGATTACTTTCGTCAGATCAATTTTTAATCAAATAATAAAATGAAAGTGCCAAATAGTCAATTCGCTGCCAACACCCAGCCAAGCAAATAATAATGATAAATATATCGTACGCATGTACAAATTTATTGGAGAAGAAAAAAAAAAGGCTGTAGTGGATTATAGACGACATTAGAGTTATATCATAAGTTAAGTGAAAATAATAATAATAATTTTTATTTTCCTAGTACACAAGTTGAAATTTTGGTCACGGTGTAGCCTTCGGGGCGGGTTACTGGAGTTGGAGTATTACCTTCGGGGCACTATGAAACGCATAAAAAAAAAAAAAAAAAAAAAAACAATTTTTTTTGGACTTCGAAAATTTTTCAGCTTTTATTTTTATTTTTCCTGGTTACTGACTGCACCTGATTACGAACAACTTTCCATTAGGAACTATAGCCGAATTTAGCCGAAAATTGTTGGACTTCCATACTAAACGTGGTTACAGAATGGTTTACTTAGTATGGGAAAATGGAATTTTTTTTGATCGAATTAGACAATGGTACCTTGGGGAAAGTTGTTCGTAATCAAGAGTGGCGTCACCAGTTAATGGGAATTACACGAATTCAAATCCTGCATATTATAAATAATTTTATATACTACAAGGCTATTATTAAACAGTATTTCCGGGAGTATTAAAAATCCGCAAGAGTATCTATTAGCTAAAAACTGCCAAATCATACCATGAGTGAAAAACTTCATGTAATGATTTGTTCAAAATATACCGTATCCAAACGGCAAAATATAACACTTGTTGAATCACGTCGGTGTCTGTCCGTCCATGTTACTCGTTCGTGTGTCAATGCTAATTCTTTCAAAAATTACCTGACGTATTTATAGTTGCAGGAAATGGTGGTGGTAAGGAATGAAAATACATAGTCATAGATTATGTAGGTACCAAAGGCTTTTAACACTTAAATCCCTTCATAATTAATATTCCCCAGTTTATCTATAAATCTTTTGCTCAGAAAAATCTGCGAAAATGAATTAACATTGTAAAGAATGTGCAAATTGAAGGAAAATTATCTGATTTACCTATGAACAGCAGCATTTTTATATCTAAAAAGGTATATGTAGTGATAATAAGGAAAATTTATTGCCCGAGTCCCGGTTTGTGATTTTTTTAGGCACAACGGGTTAGCGCATGACCTCAAGCATACCTGATTGTGTGAAGATGGGGCTGAAGTGGAAACACGCTCACCTTGAACACGCGAACTATTTGGGGCTGGCTATCTTATCTCAAATAGCCTTAGATAAGTTTGTGGTAACTGGCCAGGCGCGGATATTTACAAAATTATGTCTCGAAAGATGCTTGAATCAAAACTCGGTATTCAATATAAAATTACCTAACATATTTAAGTTACTTTGTTTGGAAACGCTTAGTTATATTAGCAATTAATTAATGAAACTATAAGTCCATAAGTAACTAATTATTGTACTCATGTTTTGTTTGACTGTTTATTTCTTATAAATACAAAAGTAAAAAAGCGGAATTTAGAAGAACTCTAGCTGATAGTTAGATTACCAATAAAATAACATTGAAACAAAGAGCAATCAAGAGAACTAACACTAAGTTTAATCTCTAGTATAGTTTCACACCTGTGTCTTGCAAGACTATCCAAAGTTCGGTATCCAAACAACGATTCAGAATTGTACAAGTGAACACAAGCACTGCAGGCGTCTGAGAACAAAAGTATTTGCAGAAGCTCAGCGCACATAATTGAGACATCTTAGCGAGGACGCTATTAGGACGCGGTAAAGTTTCCTCTGAATGTGAACGAAATTGTTCTTCTGGAACTCTTTAGGAGACGAATGTCGGTTCTACTAATTGTACCCAATGAAATCAGGAATCCGTTGAAGGATAAATTCATATGCTTTATGTAGACAAAGTTTGAGGCAAATTAATTAAATTGGCTATTCATTTGTCGTAAATAACTTTTTAAGTACTTAAAAACCAACAAACCCGACAGCACATGTTGTATTTTGCGGGCTTCATGTTGGATTGTTTTACTATAAAATGACACTCTAGCAACAAAACGAATCGAACGACACCTTTCAATTCAAAATCTTTAGGCTACACGAGGTAACATAGAAATCTACATACATACATACATACACTCGAAAAACGTAACCCTTTTTGTGACTGTCGGGTAAAAATGTAAGTGTGGAAGAATTTCAACAAATTATGAGGATTGGTGATGGTGATTTTTACTGTCCTACTTAGTGTATCTCTTTTCTTACTTACACACCGTATTTCTTTATTTAATTAGTCTGGAGTCTAAGGTAGCAACAGAGTCACGTAGAGCACCGTTACGTTAGTACTATATTAGTTCTGTGGCACCGTATACCTTCAGTAGGCGAATTGTCGAGGACCACTGCCGATCCAGCTTATAGGTGTTACAGTGGGAGGAGTGTGGAGGCGGGATCGATCTACATAGTACATTACAACTGTGTTGTGTTTTTAATTTTCTAAACCATCAGATCGGTAAAATCCTATAAAAATACTATTTAATTTTATCCAATATCAAGTTAGTAATTAATAATTCATCAGGTCTGATAGATCGGGATGGGTCTAAACCAATGAATAAATCAACAGCGCACTACATTAAATTGATATCGAATCGGGATTGAAGGATAAAAGCAAACACCATTGAGAGATTACGATTGAACAAAGACTATTAATCTGTAGAAGGCTCTCGGTACAATAGTTTGAAACAAAGTCAATTGAGCGCACATTCAAACGTCGGAACCTAACGGGTTGAATGGGAGTAAATTTTCTAATTATCGTTTTTGAAATTGATGTGAATGTATAGTATGTTAGGATCGTTGCAATTGGAATTCTACGGACTTCTTTATCCTACGGACTCCTTGGCAGGAACTCAGCGAGTGAAGTTACATTTTTGTTTTTATTTCTTGAAATTTGCGCATTCTGTGTTTGAAGTTTAATGACGGCAGAATAGTGTATGGCAAAAGTCAATGATGGTGTACAAGTGAGGAGCAGTGTAAATTAAAATGCGTGACGAAGCTTCGGCACAAGAAGCCACCAAAATCTTCCGTAAAGCATTCTGTCACTTTAATTGTAGGATAATAAACCAAAGAAATAAGTCTGTGCCTGACGCAACGGGCAATAGGCGTAAGGATATGTATGTATATTGAGGTAAATTAAGACTTAGCTACCTTGGTCCTTGGACCTTGAACATTGAAAGTTGGAATTTTATTTTTTAAATATTGGGTCTTTACCTATGAAATTGGAGTTTTAGTTCTTCATTAATCATATTTACCAATTCCTGCGATTTTCAAAGCTATATCCAAATTTGTTTTTTATTTGGAAAATGGAATATTAATATATTTTTTAATTAAAAAATATTTTTTTTAGCCCAAAATTTTGGGCTAAAAAAAATTTGAACAGAGCTCTTTTCATGTGCTTCCCATAATCATTTCTTAGATTCGCTGAAACTTTTATAAAGCGGTTACTTTTAAAAATTAACGCTGTCTATACTTCACTTAATGTTATCCGATAATACACAGAAAGTTTATCTAAATTTTGATTTGCCGTTCCCAAAAAAAAAATCAAAAATGTTTGTATGGAGAAAACAGTCTTAATGATTTAAAACAGTCATAATGATAAGATGTATTGTATATTTAACACCATTTTACCCGACTGTCCACGGAGGACGGTAATGTTTTTCGAATGTACGTATTTATGTAGATTTCTATATTACCTCCTGTAGCCTAAACGGCTTGACCGAGTTTGAAGTGCAAGGTGTCGTTCGATTTGTCTTGATTCCCAGATTATCAGATAAAAATTCAGCATGGCACCCGCAAATACAAAATATGCTGTGAAGTTTTTGGTTACTTGTTATATGTATCGCGACTGTGATACTTACTTGATTGTTCATGAAATGAGACTCATGAGATGGTTTAAATATAATTAGATTACGTAGGTAGGTAGTGTAATAGGAATCATACATAAGTGTAATATAATGTACAGTTGGCCCCATAATTAATCATATATGGCTAGTTTACATGATTTAAGATAACGTGTTAGCTATTTAAGCTATACTATAATTACCTAAAATTAAATCTAGATATGACGGTCAAAAGAAATGCGGTTGGTTTAGCTTGAATAGGCATCACGCTACCATAAGTCTTTTAAAATAGCTCTGTATGATTAACAATGACGCCGACTGTTACACAGCTAGCTTGCAATCGTTGTATTTTTTTCATGTCGAAAGACTTTTTTCATGAATAGTAGAATATCGCTTTACCGTATCGTATCGCATACAATTTCTTTGTCTACGAGGACCTAGATTGTTTACATACGAGTATCTTAAGGCGAAGCACTTCACGTGAATTTCATTCTAGAAGCTTTAGTATCACCACATCGCTCTTGTGGAATGTCAGCAAACACAAGTGCACGTGTGTCGCACTAATTATGTGCAAACTCATTGGGACGCGGCAGTTGCATTAAAGTACAAAATGGAAATTACTCCCACTTTATGTAGGTAATGCACGCGTAGTTTCAACCATGTGTATCGTACCTTACATGTATAAATAGTAAGTCTAAATTTATCCCAAACAGAGTGGGAGGAGGGTTTCTAATTACGTAAGATTAAGAATATTAAACACCCACGGCGATTTTTAAGAATTTATCTGCAACTCTCCCTGGGGCTCTCAACGACTACATAAGTTTTGATGTGGTTTCTTGCAATACTTAAATATTACTTCATTCTTTTTTGGACATATTTTATGGTCTAAATCATTCCCCTCTGAAGTTTGAAGAAAAATGGTAACAGATATTTAAACACACAAGAGCATAATAACCCAAATGTATAATTATGTTCTCTTTTTGTAAAGATAAGTAATACTTTACAATTAAAAATAGGTCTCCTTTATATTATATATGTCTCCTCTTTGAATAATTTAACTTCATTTACGAGTGGTCTATTGTTAGTATATATCATCAATATCATTAGTCATCATGTCTACTAACATCACGTAAAACTGTTGGTTTATGGAAGAGTACGAAAACAGTAAAATTAAAAAGTGTATGTATTGTAAATAAAGGTTTACACATTGAGATTACAATTCAGCCCTACTTATATCTCTGCCTCCTCTTAGAAATGTCCGACTTGAATTACCTACAATCAAATAACATGTAGGTCTATAAAAGAATGGTCTGTTGAGAAACAGATGATTTCCCTTTCCAAAGCGGTAGTAGCTTTGGACTTGCTGACTGACAAATAAAATAAGCCCAAATATTATAGCCCAGTAGATTTAAATTGACTTATAATCAACGTTATCAGGTATCTAAGTTGAAATAAATCCTTGAAATTTGTACGAAAAGAATAACAATAAACAGTTTATTGTAAACAAATGTTTAGTTTATTTTATTTTTGAATAATACAGAATCAACAGCATCATTATAAAAAAATCTATAAGCCAAAGTTAGCTTTTATTGTAAAGAAAAGTTTATAAAAAACAAAAGTTTATTAAAAATAAACGTTTAAAAACTAAATGTCAGGGTTGCAGACACAATACTTAACACAGAAGTTCAAACAGCACGAATTATGCTTACCTAACACGATTATCTATGCCCGTAGAGCAAGGTAGACCGTTCGTGACTAATACCAGTCCATTTTGTAAACGCCGCCCGGTAAACTTAACACCTTATTAAACGGGACGTGGGTTTTTTTGTTAATTGTAGCTATATTTCGGGTTAATGGCCACGTACGTGCGAGCGATAAAAGCGAAAGCTCGTTTACAGGCACCACTGTAATTAAAGAAGGTTTATTGTTCGCTTGAGTCCTTGCGTGGATATTTAGAAATTTCCATGCGTATGCAAAATGTAATTACGCGAAAGCTACATTAAAATATCTGAGTGTGTACTTACCTAATAATTTATGAACTGAAATATCTACTTTTACACGAAAGAGCCGTTCGCGCTATTTATCAATTGAGATCTGCAGTGTCCCTCAGATATAGGTTTAAAGAGTATAACATTCTAACCTTTTCGTCACAGTACATTTTTGAAAATCTAATATATGTCAAAAAAAATATAGCATCATTTAGAAAAAATAGTGCTAAACATAATGTCAATACAAGAAATAAAGATAAACTTGCAGGTCACATAAGTCGCCTCCGCAAAGTCATTTATTGAAAGGGTTATATGTATACACTTTTATGTGAATAAAACGAAAAAAAAAGTTGTCAAGTGAGGGAATTGCTTTTTGTTGTTCATGGTTGTAATGGATAAATAAATTTTTTAATTCCTTTTTCAATAAGGTTCCAGTTGATATACAAAATCTTCTTCTCAATAAATTTAGAGATACTATAAAACAGAAACTTATTAAGATAGCATATCAGACTATTTAGATGATAATCATCCCTCGACATAATCAGATCGTTCGCATGCCAGGCTATTTCACAATTAATAATGAAATATAAAAACCTTTTGTAATATAAAAACCTTAATGTAAAATCAAAGCCTGTTTTTAAAAGAGCAACCCCTCGAGTTTCTTACTAGTTCTCCTCCGGGGATATTGCATTTTGATCAAGCAGTAGCTTAAAAAAATGTAAAATTTACTATTTAAGTGTACTTACAAATTAAAGCATTTTTGAATTTGGCTATGGATGAAATTTGGTATATAGGTAGAATATACCCTAGATTAAGACAGGATACTTTTTATCCCGATAAACGGAGTAGTTCCCGCCGGATAAACAAATTTTCGCGATAAAGTTATTTCACGCAGGCGAAGCCGCGGGCGGAAAACTAGTACAAAATATAATCGATATATTTTGAATACATGTAAACAATATGCTATATTTTTGCTGTGTTAGTACTGAAAGTAATCAGTGGGAGGGTATAGTACCCATAAGTGAAATAGGTTCTTTTATAAGTTATTGCTTGCATTGCATCGTCAGTTTTTGTTTAATACTAAAAATAATTGATAGTTTTAGCACTTAAAGTAAAATTTGCGAGGGTAGTTGTCATAAATTGAATACTTTTTATTTTTTTTGCACAATGTGTTAGCACTTGGCCTCAATCACACCTGATGTTAAGTAAAGATGAGGCCGAAGGTGGAACTGGCTATCTTGTCAGTGGCAACCGGCATTTTATTTATATATTTAAAGGACTTGTCCCAGATTGGGCCTTTAATATTTATTAATTCCGACAGGGTTAAGTTATATATATCTGGATAGGTATTTGAATATCCAGCTGTTATGTACAAATTGTAGAATTTTAGAAACCTCCGTTTTCGAGAAAATGTATTTTCTAGTTTCATAACAATTTACTTTAAAACGAACACTCCTGCCTATAGAAAGAATGAAGCCTCTTGCAATTCATTCCTTGAAACGAACATTCCGTCGTTAATTAAAACAATGTCCACCCACTGTCAAACAAATGTCATTGTCAAACTTGTAACTTCGGTCAATGTTGGTGTACAAATCTTTCTTAGAATTTGATGGAATTTAAGTTCTTGGAGTATTTTTCTGTGTATTCTACCGAAGCTCATCTAATGATGATGATGCTTCCGACCGATTTCGGCCCTGGCGAACACTTCAACTCCTAATCGGTTTGGCGCTGGATATAAAGCTTTTATTTATAATTCTGGTCGCAGTATAGCCTTTCTATTGCTTTCTGAACATACATTTTAAAAGTATGTCGTGATACCGCGGCAATAAATATAACTATGTATGGTATGACATCTCGATTGAAGTCATTTATTTTTAACATGTAGTAGCATTTTCTGTCTACGTTTTAAAAATACAAGAAATGGTTCTCTCGACATATTTTACGTGTGAGATACATCCGAAAAGCGCCCCACTGATGGTTGTTGATTGTGACGCATTGATGAGGAGTAGATAGATGTGATCACTAAGCCCTATAGTATATAAGTATAGGTATAGCTAACAATATAATCACTTCGTATGTGTGAAGGATTACACAGTTTAGTAAGGGTATATGTAAACTCCTCCTTTTTTCGAAGTTGGTTAAAAAGTGCGCCCTGAACGATATATCCAATTATTAACCTCGGTGGTGTTACATACATTTGTAATCTTACTTTTCTCCTCCCAAACTGACAAACAGGTACTAGAGACAGAGTGAATGAATGTTCAGTCTGCTAGAGACTCAAACAATAAGTGCAAGACTACTAAACCTACAAACATCCACTTTATTGGATCTAGTACATTTTTACTAAATTCGCAACAGCTCAACATCTTTATGAACTTACTGCTTCAAGAATGAAGAATTGAATTAGAGAAGTTATTGAGCTGGAATGTGCATAATTTAAATTGCATTAAATAATAATAAATAAAGTAGTATAATAAATAAAACACATTTTTGCCTAAAATATATTATTAATTTTCCTCATTTTCTATGTCTTCTCTTGCTAGTACATAGTCCAACTGAGTAGTCAATATCATTTCTGAGCCCATCCAAGGTACCAGGTAATTGTCATCACATGAGCACAGTTCCCTTGCCAATATACAACTACAATAATAGCCACAAATTCGGTGTTACCACAAGTTTACTTTTAACAAGATGTCCTTAACTGTAATAAATCTTGTTGCTTTTGTGACGCAACCTAATTCTTCCTCTAATTAAAGCTGTGTCTTGTGATGTGTTTAACCTGGTAAATGCCTTCTTCTTCAATGTAAGAGCTATGCTCTTGTCGGTGGAGTGACATAAACTGAACAACTATTCTTTTTTATTCTTGTTTTGTTTCTATTGTTGTTTTCTTGATTTTGTATGTCAGAACTGGAAACAGTACGTTCGGCTACGGAGGTAGAGCCACTTGCTAAGGATTGGTCTTGGATTGCGACATCTTCATAAGGTAAAGCACGAGATTGTCTGCCTGTCCTACTAGACATTGACAAGCCACAACAGACACAAACTCATTGATGACCCAGTTGCTGTTCACCTGTTGTGCCCTCAGTCCTATTATTTATTTCTCTTAATAAAAGATTGAAGCATTCCCGGCAAACATGGTCTTCGTTTGTCACCTAAAAGCAAAAGATTTTTTAAATACCAACAAAAAGTCACATAATAAATATAGTTTCACCATATTGGCACTGTGGACAATGATTGAGGCTTGGTTACATGGAGCATGTGCAGAGTCCAACACTGATTCTCCAGGCTGTCAGATTTTATTTATAGGTTTAGGGAAATCCACATACAGCGCAATTCCACAAACATACAATTTATTATTACAGATGTTATAATCCCAGAAAAAATTGATACCGAGTCCATACCTCGGCTAAGCCTAAACAGAAAAGATGATATAATAAACGGATTGGCCCACTTTGTAAGGCTGCCACTACAATATTACCTGCATATCTTTTACTTACAATGTTGTACAAACCTTTACTTGTACATCATACATATATTCACGACCTTGGTTGGACCTCATCTTCACTTAACATCAGGTGTGATTGAGGTCAAGTAACAACCCGTCGTGCATAACAAAAAAAAATTATACTAACCTTCTTTGTTTAGTGTTTGATTACTTATGAGGCAAATGTACTTATATATAAATATATTAATACTTACATTCAAGAGTGGGTATAGATCCAGCCGCCGATGTCCAAATCCCGTGCAACATGAAATAACCGTTGTAGAAATTCAGAAATCCGTATATCACCGGTCCAAATCAAGTGCAATCAAAAAATTCTTGTAATAAAGTCAAGTCATCAGTTGTTATAAAGGCAATTCAATTCTTTAGTTTTTGGCAAACAAATTATAAAACCAAAAGAATCCGAGAAAGTACAAATTGAACACCATACAACACGGACGCTTAAAAAAACCAATAACCAACAACAAGAGCAATAGGGTTGTTCGATCTGAGATTGGCTAATCGATCGAGTATCGATTTCTGACTGATCGGTACTCGATCCTGTCACTCAATCCGAAAATACCTATAACCAAATCGCATTAACAGGCTGGTCACTCAACAACAGACTTTACGGTGTATAACAGCAAACAATGCTGGTTCTTGTTTGTGCATTTTAAGGCAAAGTACTTCTTCTTCTTCTTCTTCTTATTTTTGAGGATGGCAACCAGTCAACCTCATTGTCGAGGGACATTACTGCCAGTTTCGAGTGAAAATTTTTATTTATCTTATTTCTTCAGTTTATAGGTCAGTCTCAATCAAAACAAGTAATTCGTCGTATACAGAGTCTAGTCACGGTCAAGTCATTCTTCAGTAAAGTGGCAGAATGCTCTACAAAAGATTTTGGCGGCTTCTTGTGGGAACCCGAAAGCTCCGTTACGCACTTTAATTTACACTTCCCTTCGCCTGTACACCAACACTAACGTTTGCTGCACAATATTCTGCCATTAAATTATGCATATTTGTGATTTTTTATCATATTTATGGATTTTTGTGCCAATCATAGTACCTAATTGTAATTTCAAGTAATTTTTGTTTCCTTGTTTTTTACTGTATTTTCTTTTACGCCAAAATGATCTCAAATCTTTCAAAAATATTTCAAAATCTTGTTCACTGTGTTTGGGATATTTCTGACCAACCCATTTGGGATAAAGATCGTGACTTTATCAAACACATAAAATACAAAAATAAATAACTTAATGTCTTTTATATATTTCACTATAATTGGTGTGATCATAATCTATTTACGTATATATCCTTGTGTATGATTTCATACAAATCTATCAAATGTAATTATAAAGATATAGACAAAAATTATTTTATATATAAGTGTTAAGACGTTTAAAACAATTTTTGCTAGAAACCCAGGTCATAATAAAAAAAAAATATTTCGGTAACTTATAATTCGATCCTTCAGTGCTCGATTTGATGTAGAATTTATACTTCAGTCCTACATTAAAATGCGTTATAATATTTTCCTTAATAATCGTTTTAATTTCTTTTGTTTTAATAATCGATTTGCTTTATTGATCGTCGTGATCGATTTTTTGTGGAGTAAATAATCGCCAGTGTTGCCAATGGCATCGCAAAATAATTTCACCATAGTTATTTCATTAATTTATTTTATAAAAACGGAGGTGTGCAAAATTCATATTAAAGCGGTTTTACGATCTACATTTATGTACCTTTAATATCAGTGTAGTACCAACCCGGTCGGAATTTACTCGGAATAAAAAACCACCCTCCATATAAAACGCGGACATGTCCTTTATAAGTTAATGTTTGCATTGTTTCGTCACTTTTGTGTTTCATACAAGAAGTAATTACGTCTAAATAGCCATAATAAATCAAAAACCAATCACTACATTCACGGCAACTAGAACCTGTCAAGATTAATTTTAATTACTTCTTCCTTATTTTTATATAATTTTTACTCAATGTCCTTACTTTATAGTATAATAAATTTTCCCTCATTATAGAGCAAAATTGAGGTAAAATTTTACACGGCTTACAGTATATCCGTCATTTTAAAGTGCAGTCCCGCGCGCTTATTATTTCTGTATAGATGACCTAGATCCTTAGTGAGATTGTGTTGTGAGCCACAGGCGTCTAAATAATAGAAAGCTTTACTAAAAATGACATGTTTCGATAAATAAATTTTCTAATAATGACGCGACGCTATTATTTACACACATAACATACATAACCTTTATGGTAAATGAGGTGGTAGAAATCATGAGGTGGTCATAAACGTTTTTTTCAAACTTAACAACGTTGAAATGTGCAACTCCAGTGATGGTTTTTGGTGTAAGGTCCCTTTACCGGAACCACATGGCACATGTTAGGAATTATGTGCGTGTATTTATAAAAACCGGCCAAGTGTGTATTGGACCACGTGCAGTGAGGTTCCATTTTTTTTTTGTTTTATTAAAAACTGGTTTCGCGTTTTACTACAATCTCACCTGATGGAAAGTTCCATGGTTTATAATCCTATATATTTTTAAATAAAAAGTCATATTTTTACGTAAGGGTTACGTACTTTTGTAAGAAGTACAGAAACTGAACTACACGTCTTATATTTGGTCGGTTATCACTGGTAATCTAATAGAGCTTCCTTAGCCGTGATGATTTTCATTTCAATTTCTACGTGAATATAAATTTTCAAATATAACAGTTTAGCTCGCTCGTAACCACTATTTCAATAAGAACTGTAACATACCTTTATTATTTATGTTAAATGTTCTTTGTATTTTATATTTGTGTGCAATAAAGAATTTAATAATAGATAATAACCGTCTCGAGAAAATATTTCAGACTGTCCTCATTTCTAAAAAATCTATACTCTACATTCTACACGATAGTGTCAACTTTATAGCACTAATAGTAAAACGATTCATATTATTGATACAGACCGAGACAGTTAAAACAAACATGGCGAGATTCCTTTGTTGGTTTTTAGTTTGACTACAGAATCCTAAAAATAGCTAATTGTATTAAGATAAATGCGCATCAGTATGCCTCACTGACACAAAATGAAGCTACTAGTTTTATATTATGTAAGAGGGGAGTTAAATTTCTGAAAACATGAACAATGTCAACCAATCACGTCCAATGTTGGATATATGCCATTCTCAAATAGCGACAATAAACATGATACCTGAATATTCGTTAAAATTTGCAAGTATATCAATACGTATCGTCGCTCAAATTTCCTCAAGTAGTCGGTTATCGGTATCAGGACAATGGCAAAAGCATATTTTTGAAAATTTGGAAAACCCGGAACCAAATAACGTCATCCGGCAGGGCTAGCATGACCCGTAGTATCATGAGTTTCTTTGAGTCTGGCTTACGGGGATAAAGCGTGAAAGTGAAGTCATATCTAGAGGGATTCTAGAGAGATTACGGGCCATGCTAGCCCTGCAATACAATGCAACGTGTTAAATATCTGCGATACCTGTAAAGCCACAATTTTTTTGATGGATATCCATCAAATAGCTAAGAAGAGCCATCTCCTAAACACCCTTCGAAAATAAACCATTTTCAAATCTGTACAGTCGTTTTGGTGTTACATTACCACAGACGGACACACGGATACAGAGCCAGACAAAAGCTTCAAACCCTCTTTTTGCATCGGATGTTAATAAAAAAAACCCGTAGTGTTAATAGAATAAAAAATACACCTTTACAATTTCTTTGTACAGAATACGATATCGTTTGCAACTGCTACCGCAAACTTCATATCTATGTAAATTCAACGCTCATAATTGAACAGAAGACCACGCGATTGCTAAGAATTATTCACTCCCCGCGGTGCTATCATGACTTTAACCTCAAAATAAAACATCACACGAACTGTCGGGTACAATATAACTTTTTATATACATTTAATGGAGTCAGTGTAACATCATCACGTTGCGATCTCCTCAGAACGACGTCGTATCCTCAGGAGACCCCGAATCGTGGAAAAGAGTAATCTACTTCTTTCAATCCCCTTTTGTGAGGGCATTTCTAAGGTCTTTTGTGTAAGACAATTATCGTCCCGGACATTTCCAGCGTAAAAACGTATTTTACGGGATACGAATAAGTGGGCGGTTAGGGGAAGCCGCCGAGGGGAGATTAAAGCATACTTTTAATTAGAAGTTTATTAGTGCCATTGGCTGTGGGTTGCAAGTACATCTCGTTTAGGTATTTTTACTTGGAAAAGGTGATTTGAAGTACGTAAATAATGTACGATTAGTAATGAACATACATTTAGAAAATAGTAAACGTATTTATTTGTTCAACGCAAACTTGTATTTTCAGAACTTAAAGTGATTTCCGAAAGAAAACTTATATATGAACAGCTTTCCGCCCGCGGCTTCGCCTGCGTGGAATAACTTCATCGCGGAAATTTGTTTATCCCGCGGGAACTACTCAATTTTATCGGCATAAAATATATCCTATGTCTTAATCCAGGGTATATTCTACCTATATAGGTATTGGGTATATGTATACCCAATTTCATCCAAATCTGTGCGTACGTTTCGCAGTGATTCAGCAACAAACAAATAAACAAACATAGATTAGATGACCTAATGACGTGTTCATTTTTTATCCCGATGAAGTGAGTAGTTAGTTAGATCAGCCTTCATCTTTCTTCATCCTACCACCTTTATGCAGACGATCTTCAAATTTATTCTCAGGCTAGGTTTGAGGATCTTTCTGATGCTATTGAGACTCTAAATGACGATCTTGCCCGTGTCTTAGACTGGAGCAAAAATTACGGCCTCATTGTCAACCCTACTAAGTCGCAGGCTATTATCATTGGTAGCCCATCGTATATATCTAGGCTTAATCTAACATTACTACCTTCTATTGTTTTTGATGGAATCTGTGTTCCATATAGTGACAAAGTAAAGAACCTAGGAATCTACTTTGATAATACCTTGTCTTGGAATCCACAAGTTGCCGAGGTTAGCAGAAAGATGTTCACTACTGCAAAGTCTTTGCGACGTTTACGAAATTTTTTACCCACTGCCACCAAAATTGCTCTTGCCCAATCTCTTTTTTTACCTATATTAGACTATGCTGACACTTGTTATGCCGATCTTACAGTTGACCTTCTAAACAAACTTGAGCGACTCCAAAATCTTGCTATCAGATTCGTATTTGGCTTACGCAAGTATGACCATGTTTCTGAATACAGGGCTCAACTCAAATGGCTCACAATCCGGCGTCGCAAGGATTTGCATATAGTTTCTCTTCTCTATTCAGTGTAGTTCGATCCAAGGACACCTTTCTATCTCAAAAATTGGTTCAAATTACTTTCCGCTTCTCATAATCGCCCTCTCCGTTCTTCCGAAAATCTTCGTCTCTACGTCCCTCCTAACTTAACAAAATTCTATAGCCAGTCCTTCAGACTGCAAGCCACTCGTCTGTGGAACTCTTTGCCGGAATCTATTAGGAAGGTTCAATCATTAAATATTTTTAAATGTCAAGTCAAAAACCACTACTTAGGTCTCTGAATTTTTTCTTTTCGTTGACTCCCGCCTCGTGAACATTAGTTGACTATCTATAAGTGCTTCTAGTGATTGTGTTTTATACTATATATTAAGTATTTCTACATATTTATTTATATATATATTTATTTATTTATGTATATATTTATATGTATTATGTATATATTTATATAATTAAGTCAATTAATATGATATTATTATTATATTTATGCATGCACCCTACCTGTTTTTCTACCTACAAATGTCCCGTAGCTGTGGGTTGTCTGGAAGAGATCGCTTTTAGTGATAAGACCGCCTAATTGTGTTCTATTGTTATCATCAAAATTATTGTAAATTATTTTGCGCAATAAAGAGTATTTGTATTGTATTGTATTGTATTGTAGTTCCCGCGGGAGAAACAAATTAAATATATCCGCGATAAAGCAAGTTAGTCCACGAAGTCGAAGCCGCTGGCGGAAAGCTAATAATTAATAAATTAGGACCTTATATATGGGCAACTTAAAGCAAAAACCTTCAGAAGTATAAAACGCCAGAAAACGAATTTTATAAAGACTTTACAGGCTTTATTCTTAGCTCAACGAATTCTCTACAATATATATACCGAATACCCATACATCCTATAAATTGCAAACGCCGCCGTATTTAAAAGGAAACTCTGAAGCTATTGAATGCCGCTCCCCAGTTTACCGATTACGTAAATCCATAAACATCAAATATAATATGTTTTGGCCGTCTTTCTGCATAACTCCGGGGGATGAATATTACATAAAACCGGGTATGCCGGGGGAAGCCAAGTCTGTCCATCGCTGACGCAGCCACTCGGCTGCCACGCGATGCTAGAGTAGTCTCTTGAATATAGAGCTGGGAAATTACCCACGGGACTAAAGTGACTTTTAATTTATTGGAACACATTTCTTTTACCGAGTAGATTTGATTTAGACACAGTTATAATTTGATTTTGTCGCTGTTGGTTTCCAGCACGTAAAAAGAATTGAACAAACCTGTCACTTTCCGTGGGTATCGTAAAAGGCGACTAAGGGACTTCACACAAAAAAAAACATCTATAGATATTGGCTCACTCGTATACATTTCTGCAAATTTCTAATGTTTGGGATATCTCTGACCACCCCATATGACGTTATACGTAGTACCTATACTTTTTATCTCAAATATGCCGCTGGAAATATTATCTTTATGTACGACTGGAGTTAATATATTTACTTAATCAAAAAATGCCATTGTTTCGACGAAGTATCAACGACGACATAAATTGCGAGAAATTCTTTTATAAACCATCGTCTTGGACTAATAATTGGTCGAAAGAATATAGATATTTTTTTAATAAAACCGTTACAAACGATTGAACGATTAGTACTAATGATTTTACACAATGATATGTCCAGTGCATCATGAAATACCCCAGAGGGTATTTACTTAGGACTGCATTATTAGCTGTGTCATGTATAAATTCATCTGATGTGGAACCGCGTACAAATATTATTGTGTCTACAATAATCCATTTATGGTATTGCCATCCTCATGAATGAGATTCTTTTATTATTTAATTTTTTATTTAATGATTTATTTGAAATATATACACAACCATAATCACAAATTTAAAATATAAGTTATACATTTAAAAGCCAAAATAGATCTCAGTAAGTTTATACATAGCTTATTTTGTCACCTTGTCTATCAAGACATTAAATTGTTGTGTTTGTGGGTGTAAGGAAGAGAGAAAATGTATAGAGTAGGTAATGTGTGCGAGTGTATGTGTGTGTATGAGTTGAGGGTATGTGTACACAATTACCTAATTTATGTCAGTGCTTTCAACACTGCATTATGATTGTTCTGATGAAATTTTAATCAGACCATCTCAAGGATATCTTCTTTTCCAACAAAAAGAAACTCACAAATGGGTCACGGATCTTGGAGTCTCTTCTCTTCTCCTTTTTAATAAGTCGGTTAAAAAGTTCACATAGCTGAGTTCCAGATATTAAGATCGATACTAGCTCCCGTAGCATGACAGACGCGATAATATTTGTCCTGCTCATTCAGATGGACGAAATATACAACTATCCCAGTCTCACACCTACGTTGCGCACGACACACGATGTCATACTACGCAGGGATAGATTAGTAGATACAAATATAATTGAGAAATGTATATAAATCAAATAATCTTGTGCAGTATCTAAAACTTGCTCCAACAGAATGGTATCAGCTCCATTTATGCCCATAGCGTGATCTAGACTCTCTAAGTACCTTCTCCTTTATGTGAAATGTCAGCGAAATGAAACCCGGAGACATATTGAAAATGCGTTTGAATGATCCAGGTGTAACACATTTGATGTAACAATATTCTTTCACCAAAACCTAAGTATTGTCTAATTTCTTTCTTTATTCATTTTGTAGGAGTCGGAGAGTCATAGGGTTTACAAATCGGAGGTCGCGGGTTCGATCCCCAGCGGGGTACATGTTTAGTATTCGGTTTGGTTGGTGGTAGGGCATTTTAAATGTCCGCCTGGCTAGTTACCATCATCTTATCTAAATCTGCCGCCAAACAGCAAAGTTAATAGCATTGTTAGCCATGGAGGCAGCTAAGGCGGTGATCATGAAATATTTGATTTTGTGCCATTATTGTGAATATCGTTAATCTTAATTTATGTTTGTTGTCAAGTAACTCATAATTATTTTTTTTAATCTTAATCAATATTGGCTATGTCGCTCTATTGCACAGTTAATACAATACAATACAAATACTCTTTATTGCGCAAAATAATTTACAATAATTAATAGTTCATCATCCCATTAAGTTTACACTTACTTTAACTAATTTGTATAGTGCTCTAGCCAAATCCGACAACGGAAATTAATATATTAACATTAGAATCGCAATATGTTTACGAAAACTTAATGTATGTAAGAAAAAATCTAGAATCGTTTAAGAAAAATAGTGATATACATAATGTTAATACCAGATATAAAAATAAACTTGCTGTTCATGTCAGCCGTTTACACAAAGTCACTAAGTCATTTAAGGGGCAATGTATACGCTATTATAATAAGGTTCCAGTGGACATTCAAAATTTACCTTTAACTGACTTCAAAACCATCATAAAACAGACATTATTTACCAAAGACTATTATAAAATTTCTGACTATCTGGATGATAAGCAAGCATGGACATATCTCGGCGGCTCGGCGATATTCAGTCTAATTATACAATATAATATAATGGTAACCCAAACTTATTTTAAAAAAGCAACCCTTGAGTTTCTTCCTCGTTCTTCTCTGGGGAATCAGCTTTGTGAATGAGCAATAATGTCAAAAACTTTAATAATAAGATAAAAAAGTGACGTTTTCAAGTGATCATTTTTATCCTACGAAATAAATATTTTTTGATTTGATTTGGAGACGCTAAAGCACTATTGCACCCACCCACAGACCAAAACATAGAAACGTCCACTATTAGTAACTTAAAAAGTTATAAAAGTATTAGTGTAAAACTGTAATCTTATTATTGTAAATGTATAAATAAATAAGTTCCACTTACGTGTACACAACTTGGGCTCGTCGCTCTTATCTCCACAGTCATCCTCTCCATTACAATATTTGTCCAACGATATACACTGTCCAGTATCACAGAGTAGTTCACTCAGTCTACACGGGCTGACCGCACCAGCGTTCCTCGGCAACTTCACCTTTTTCACTTCGACCATAGCTAACTCCGAATCTAGACTCTCCTCATTAACAAAGTCTTCATTCAAGTCCTGTGGACTACACAGTTTCAAAGACAGCAACACTATTATGAACAACAAAGTTCTATTGTTCGTCACATCTTGGAAATTCTTTGGGTGACACATTTTCGTAATCCCCAGTTTTCATGTAGGCACCGATTTTCGTCACAACATTTTGCCTCGCTCTTTAGTCATTCATTTTAGTAGGTACCTGCAACAATGAATAGGGCCTGAGATTACCTCTTACACGAAATGGGTATACCTAAAGGACAAAATTCTCATTCGCTTTAATTAGAAATTAAGTCTTTTGTTTTGTGAAGTAAGACGAGTGCTTATGCTGATGGATGCGCTCGTGATTGAAATTGAAAGTACAGATAAAGACAAGGTAGTATTATTTACAGAATTTGGTAGTATAGCCACAATGTACAGCTCCGGTAATGTGAATGTTATCCAACAGTAACTTATCGCTGTCACCATGATATACCATAAGAAACATATGACCAAACATAAGAAAAATCGAGATCTCTCTTATGACTATAATATAAACATTTAAGGGACAATACATGTTTATATGTATATGATACAATATGAGCTAGATAAAAACAAGTTAATTCAGCATCGCTTGCTAAATTTTAGATAAGAACCTAGGCTGTGGTTATATGCAGAACTTTTTTCGTCAAGCTTCAAACTAAAAAAGATAATTGTATTCAGCATCTGTTGCTGTAAGTATGAAACTGTGTTTCTCTGCAGTGCTCTTTCTCTCAAGCTAAAAAAAAGTAATTGTTGTCTTATTAATACTATATAAATATTTGTAAAACTTAATATCTGTTTTTGTCAGTACTATGATCTGCACCTAAGTAGGTATAATACTTTCCTGTGTATTTAAAAAAAATAGAGACATTAAATTGTGTCGCGTTCAGGAAGCCATCAGGAACGCGTAACGAAAATATCAAGATCAATACGAAGATATGAATCTACCTCGTCATGTCGCGTCGCTTGGCAGTTAAGTATTGTATAATATATAGGTATGTATATAGCATGCGTGGTGTGATAGCAATGTACAAAATGTCATTTTAATATAGGCCATTGATGAATTTTCAATGCATACGCAGTAGGTACAATGAAGGAATCAGAGGTAACAATAAAATTTTATTGAATAAAATGAACTTGGCAGGTAAATACATTTATTGAAACAAGACACGTCTAAATTGCTTTGTAACAAACATAATAATGTTTGTTACAAAGTATGTCAAACTATCAATGGTGACCCGATACTTAAACATACGTTGCAGTAGCAGGAATTCTATGATGCCACGGACAATACAGTACGCGTGATCGTGTTTTGGTCGTCAAAAATTTGATATTTCGCCGTCGATTCGCTAGGAAGCTAGTATCAAACACTTTGATATCTTCGATTGTAGATATATTGTTTCGAATCTTTAAATATTTCTAATCGCTATACTGTACGTATAGTACGGTACCTTGTACGATCAGGATCCATAACACAGTAGCGTAGCAATAATATTGTATTATTGGAATTGTTCCAACTATTAAATGTCTTTAATAATTTTGACAAACACTTGCATGTATGGTCTTGAACTGTGAGTGTACGTTAAAAACAACAATAAATAAAACGAAAAAAGAAAACCGCAATATCTAAGTATTCGTATACAGTATTGAATCACATTACAAATTCCTTCCTGATTGTGTTAGAGATCAATACATAAATTCAATCGCAAATCCTGGATTGTAAGGTAGATAGAATCTAGGATAAATCGGTATGTGATAAAACTGGAAAACAACCCTCGAATATTTGAATAGAGGATGTAGACACGCGACATAAATATACGAAGGTATATTTATAAAAGTTAAACAGTAAATATACCTAACTGAATATACTCTATATAGAAATTAAATTTTCCAACAACGTAATTTAGTGCCATCGACTAAATTTAATTTTATATACTTACCTACTATTAGTAATTAAGCACATTATAGATAATTGCAAAATGATTGGGGCTATTATCGTATCACCCGATACCATTAATAACACAATTGGAGTAATTTGCACCACCAAATTTGTTATATTCAAAATTGACTTTGTTTGCTACTTATTCGTGTCACATTATGTTATCTATTTTTCAGCAAAAATGTAGATATTAGTTGGTACAATAAAGGTAATGAAATATATAGAAATGCGCAATAACGAATTAGTTAGTTATAGTATGGTGTTATTACCCATCTGCAAAGATGGATTATGTTTTCGCGCTTTTCTATCCTCCTCATTTGAAAGTTACATAAAAATAAGATAAATGAAGTTATTCATTGAAAAGAGACATTTGAATGATACAAAGTACAAAAGATTTAACCCTAAACAATCATGGTGTATTAATATAATATAGTAAATTCCAAATATAAATTTGAACAAAATGAGTGGTTAGTGTATTTGGAACCTATTATTGCTTCCGCGTGGTGGCGTTAGGAGCTATGTCGAGACCACTTTTTGAAATTGGAATACGATTTAAAACGTTAATTCTGTTTCGAGGGTTTCAAATTGCTTTAAATTCTAATCGTTTATCGATCTATTTTAAAAGATTTTAAAGGAAATAATGTTATTTAACGCCGGTGTAATTCAAATTAGTCTAAAAGTACAAGTAAGTATTACAGCCGGTTTTGCTGTCGCCTATTTGCACCGTTTGGCGTAGAAGCGTTTAGGCCCCGCGGGGACCAGGTGCTGTAATCGTTTAAGGTCTGCATTTTCCATATTTGAATTTCACACTAATAAAAATATCTATAGACTTGCACGTTTCGACGGCAATGGGGTCAGGCCCTTTCACGTGTGTATTTCTATATATTTCGTATGGTGAATCGTGGACGTTATTCGAAGCATTAAAATGTTAATTTAGGAACACCCAAACGCTTATCGTTGGGATATCTCTGACCATCTCACAATTTGGGATACATGTGTATTTAAACATTGGTACTTACAGTTTAATTATTGATATGTTAGATGAATTTCCCATAGTAATTTTTTCTTTATAGCGAAATTCCTTTTTCGCCTTTTTCCCAAACGCAATTTTTCACATTCATGTGAAGGTGTCGACCATGTCTTTGCATGGAATTTGGAAATAATTTTATTGACAGGTAACGAGAACGTCACGAAATGACATAGTAATCCGCCTCTCAGTGGCTGTGTCAAAATTATCCAATTCTAGTTAAGTAGTTACTTAGAATATAGTTAGATTTACAAGATTATTTTTTGTATACCTGAAACCTGAAAGTTGTTTTTTCAGAAGCACGTTTAGAATCGTTACATTTTATTGCGTTATATTTTTTTTCTTAATTATTTATCTAATTAAGGAATGAGAAACATCCTACAAGCGGAAACGTAACAGTAACTGCATTAGCAACAATCCTTTATTTTAATTTGGTTTTTCTAACCATATTGATTACATTTATGATTTAATTGAGGTATACAAAATATAACTTCGTATATTATTTACAAGTTTGTGTACATTTCTAAGTTGGTGATATGAAATATGCTGGAAGATATCTCTTTTATGGATAAGCTCGCTTTTTGTATATCTTACATATTAATAGCTAAGTATCACTGTAATACAGTTTTATAATTATAATAAAATTAAAAGATAATTTCTAATACTTATTTATCTTGAATGCATGGCTGGAGCGGGGAACATGGTTGAAATTATCCCGGAAAAGTCTCATTTTTATTTTTAATAATTGAAATAAAATTAATTTTCAAAAAGCGAGACAGCCAAAACGTTCAATAGGGAAGTTTATACATTTATATACTACTTATTTCGGTAGAAACTGCAGCAGTAATATGAGGGTCGCGTTATGGTCCTTTTTTGCCACTGGCTCGCTAAGTAGAAGTAATGTGGTTTACACCTGAAAAAATTATGGGTGGATTTTTTTTTCTTCATATCGGTATGACAAAAATCAAGTAAATCTTGACTGAAAAATCAAGTAAATGACATAGTTAAACATAAAAATAACAATAAAAGTATTAATGTTACCCTGTTATTTTACGGGGGATAAGTTTTAAGATTCTGATGCAAATACCAGAAACCTAAAAGCTTTACGTTACTGTTCAATCCAACTCGCAACGTTAAATCTAACTAAGTGCATGCTGGAGACATAAATCAGCCTTATGGCACTGCGAATTCGTATATTAAATTTCTTTATCTAGGCACAATCTAGCTACTTACAGGTGCGCAATGTAATTTATAGTCTCCACACATGTAGGAAAGGGTGGTTGAATGTATTGCCCTACTTGCCCGGGGTCGATTGCGCTTGCTTTTACAGTTGCCATTTTTTCATGTGTGCCTGGTAAGCATTTTCAGGGTTGTCATAAATTGTGTTCAGATTCTCTAACTTATGTTCCCTATATACAGCGCCGGCAACGCCACTGCGGATCTTCCGTTTCCGTAGATGGTTATGGGCAGCGGTGACACTTACCATCAGGTGCGCCTCTTGCTCGTTTGCCCACCTCTTCAATAAAAAAAAAAAAAAAAAAAAAAAATACAGAGATGTTTGATAGCGTAACTGTTAAATGAAGAAGTATGTTATTCTAAAGTATGTGTTTGGATTTAACAACTCCATATTATACTCCATATTGTACTATATTATGCTTGATGTTACATTATAAAATTTACATAATTACACTAAATTTGACTTAAATTTATGTAAAGAGAACAGATTGACTGGGCGTAGGCAAATCAAACCAATTTTCACAACACCATGACCAGGACGTATAAAAATAAGATTCATTTCACCCAATATAACAAGGTTACCACTTGCGAAACATTAAATTATCAAGATCTTAGATCTTAACGAGGAATATTTTGTAAATAATTTTGTGAAGTAAAACATTTAAAGCATCTACAATTAAACAAACAATATGTGATGAATGAGGAAGTTATTTAATAACAATATCAATAAAATAGATTTTTTAAAATATTTTGTAACCTTTATCTCGAATTATATAACTAGTTCACTGTAAGCTTCCGTTTATACATAATCCTTCAGTAACATTACATAATACCCACTGGCACTTAATCAGCTCCTTACAATTGTAGTTTTTTTATTGTTTCACTAAAACCGTCATACCTACTGCTCCACATTTGTATGGAATCTCACAGCTCGGTAAACGCTTTAATGTTGTTTCCAACATGTTACGTTTCCTTGTAACACTCCTGGGAAATTTGTGAACCCTACAATTCTACTCGGACTTAACAAGTTGCATCACTATGGACTTGCTTTTATATGCCGATTCATTTTTGAGCTATTTATAGTCTGAAAGGAGGACAAAGCGAAGTGGAACGGTGAACAATGCTATTATGTATTGAATATGATAAAATAGACTTCAAAAACATATCGCCTGAAATAAGACCTGTTTGGAGATCCATAATGAGATTTGATTAATTAAATATTGACAGCTGATTGGTCTAGTGGGACGTACCCTGCCTTTGTACCCAGCTGTGGAAATGTTGGAGTGATGAATTTGACTTTTTACTTGAATTTATCAAAAGGACATTTTATTAAATAAGTATTAATGAAATTTTACTAATAGTACTCCAGTTATCGCGTTTGAAACTTACAACACAAAAAAGTTGGATAGGGATCATTGATCAATTATAATCGCGATTCTTTGATACGTTATATACTGACTGTACTACACACTATAGTCTAAAAGATAATACATGCCTAGGTAACGTTACGACGTTTAATCCACAAGAATATGACTTGATTTCAAAAGAAAAACTTTGGAATGTTAATGTTTAGAACATTAAATGCTTCAAACAATGGTTCCAAATCCTAAAATTTACTATATCCAAAAATCCAAGGTTCCAAAAATTAACACGGCATAGAGGGCTCACCCATCGCATAAAACTTGCAAGATTATAGATGCTTTTTGGTCTAAATTCCCTTAGACGCCGTTACGACATCCACGGAAAGAGATGGATTGGTTTAAAAATTAAACTATTTTTGAAATTTTCGACATCTATAATATTTTATTTTTACATCATATTAAATACAATATGAATTTGAATTCGTGTAATAATCGGTGACGTCAGCTTGATTACAAACAACTTTTACCAAGGAACCATAGTCGAATTCGATAAAAAAATTCACGATTACCACATAGTAAACCATTCTGAAACCACCTTCAGTATGGAAGTCCAACAATTTTCGGCTGAATTCGGCTATGGTTCCTAGTGGAAATTTATTCGTAGTCGTGAGTGGAGTTACCAATATTAAACAGGAATTACACGTATAAGTTTCAACCTGTATTTTTTAAATCTCAATTTTGATATTGGAGCATAATATTGCTCCAGTCTGTCCAGCGCACAGATTACCCCCAATAGATTCCGCATGATGGACAATTTGTACTTGCATGAAGTGACCATTTTAGGCGGTAGGTGCCGGTTGCGGGAGACGAAACAAATGCGACGTGATTGGCTATGTCAAGGTTACACTACTCCGTAGTGATGTGACTGTGTAATAAAAAATGTCGATATTTTTTTACACGATTAAGTATATTATAAAAGGATAGGGTCGATTTGGGGTCGAATTCACACTGAGCGCTATTTCGTGCGTCAATGTTTTAAAATTATAGAATCTATTCACATAGGCGTAGAGTCTAAAAGATCGAGTGTCACAGAGGACGGTGCGAAATGAGACCGAGCGTCGACTCGCAAATTCATACATTCGTGCGAATTCATTCTTTGGGATAATTCAGGGAGACGCGGGGCAAATAAAACAAATGCTATACTATGAGAGGGTTCATATCGCACGTAGCGAGCGACCAGCTCATGAACGCTCACATATAATAGCATTAGGTTTAATTTGACTGGGCGACGCGTGGCTCCACGCGTTGTGCATTGCCCCGTTTCCCTGAACGAGCCTTAAGGCCACAAACTGGACAACCGACAGCAGGTAGGGAAGCGATAGTGGCGGCGATGACGAGGAAGTCGGCGCCCGCGATTTGATCGAATGCATTTTATATGTAACTATTCTCGATGGTAGCGATGACAGTTGCGCGATCTACCCACTCGTCGAGAACAATAAACCTAGCATTAGATCGCCACCGCCGCCGTTTGCTGTCAGTTGTCGTTTAGTTTGTGGCCTAATAATTAATTAAACATTTTGATGGGGGGACGCCAGCGACTTGATCTTTGAGGTCACTTTTCGTGTTCATGTATTAATCGTACGATTTTATTTTGACCACGTTCGATTAAGTACGTGAACACCCAAAACAAAATTGGCGTAAAAAAATCATACAATTAATACATGAACACGAAAAGTGACCTCAAAGATCAAATCGCTGGCGTGTCGAGGTCTATTAACGGAGACAATTCTGGGAACAGCATCATGTTGCTGACACAATTGACAATGCAATAACATTGTCATCGCTTTCTATTATTACATTCTATTCTACAGCCTGTTTCCTAGGTCCCCCTAATGCCGAAAGGGGATGATTCTACCCATCAATATGAACAACTTTTACTATGGGACCAACTTCGAATTCGCGAAAAAAAATCTACTGTTCCATAGAAAAAGTTCATACCTACTCGACAAAAATGTATGCAACAGCTAATTTTTTTTTCGCGAATTCGATGGTCCCGTAGTAAAAGTTGTTCATATTGATGGGTAGAATCATCCCCTTTCGGCATTAGGGGATATGAAACAGGCTGTATATGTACCTATATACCAAGTTCTAACTCAATCGAATACCAGGAAATGTATCAAATGTAACTTGTATGATTTTATATAACACAGACAGACACCACCGGGATAGGTGAATGAAACTAAATAAAAGCTTGAAATACTTTCGATCGACCACTTTCATCCTAGCCTTAATTTATTTTACAAGTAGAATATCGATAGCGATCAGACCCATCCGACTTACTACACTAGCGTTACACGCGCCAATGACAAAAAGAGATGAACATAGTAATTATAGTAATGAGAGAAAGGGATCATTCAAGAAAGACATCAACGCGAGCTAAAATTTTTCATCTGCAACCGTTTTATGTCCATTATAACTCGACTCCGCGAAATATAAAATAAATAATAATTTAACTTACCGATGGAAAGTAATGTTATCCTTCTTGAAGCTGGACGTCCTCGAGTTCTTTCCACACCATTTTACGACACAGGTTGACATTTTTCAGTAATTCAAAGCTCAAAAAATACGTAAGAAAGTTATTTAAAATTACGTGCACACAGATCCCATACTTGGTCGGTACTGAAGTGGCTTAATCAAGTAATTATTTACATCAGTGCAAAATCATAGATGAGTGGCGCGCGCCGTAGGCCCTGTATGCGGTATCTATTGGGGGTAATCTGTGGTCCAGCGTCACAGGTTTTGTGCTTACGTTATGTCTGTAATAATCTTAACTAATATTATAAATACTAAAGTTAGGCTGTTTGTTTGTTTATTTGTTGCTCAATTACGGCGAAACGGACGAATGAATTTAGTTGAAATTTGGGATATAGGTAGAACATCCCGTGGATTAAGACATAAGAAGAAGAAAAAAAATTCTTTATTGTACACAACTTAAAAATATATACAGTGAAAAATTATTAACAGTGTACAAAAGTTCCAGACAACCGTGGCAAAAGAGCTTGATACAAAGCAAAATTACAAACAAAACACACATGTCAATCCCTGTACTAATTATGAATAATAAATATATATACGAGTAACATGAGATATGTTTTATCCCGGTAAAGTGAGTAGTTCCCGCGGTATAATCAAATTTTCGCGATAAAGTTACTCCACGCAGGCGAAGCCGAGGGCGGTAAGCTAGTTTGGAATAAAACATTTAAAGTTCTTGCGTTGCGTACCTACCTAGTTTTTTTACTAATTGCATAGTTATGTAAATATGTACATATTATATACATCTGTAGTTATTCAAGGCGTCCTAATACGAATACAAATTTTCCTAAGCGCTTGTAATCCGCCACCCCCTTTGCGTTCAAATGCAAATTTAGTGAATTCCTTCATTTCAATCCTTTTACTAAATCAGAGATTCAAATCGTGGGTCTAATTTTGGAGTTCTCTTTTATACAATTTACTTTAGAAATATTTCAAAATTTTCAGTAATTTCATTTTCGTTTTGTAACCTTTTCCTTGAGACACTGGAGAATCGATAAAAGGAAAAATAAACACATTCGGAAAACTTGGATGTTGAAAGTACCTACATAAAATAATCGACTCTACTATCGTCCAATTCAGACAATCTAGAACAGTGCTTCGAGATCAACGGTTGCGGGTTCGAACCCCTCTAGAGAGTAAATGTTTGTGTTAAGAATGTATAGGAATATTTAAATCAGAGTCATTGATGTTTATTATTATAAATATTTAAGTATAATCCGTTATACAAGTATCTATAGTACATATCGATTTTGCCTAGATTGGGACTATGTAATCGGTGTAAATGTTTAAATATTTATTTATATAGCTGTTGTGAATATTGTAACGCGAAGTGAGTACAATATTATGTAAATTGTACTTGTCTAGCTATACGTACCATTCACACTTTTCTCTCATACACACAGACACTTTACATTGTATTCTATATATTTTTTATTTTTTGCTAACTAACCTTAATATACCAAAACCTGTGAAGAGCGCAGTAGTACAGGGAAACCTATTTAGTTTGGGACTCAGAACTCCATCTTAATAAAACAGTCTTTGTTCTAAATAAGTACCTATAAATATGGCCACTTAATAATTACCTATGTAATAATTCTATTCTTAAGTTAATTTAAAATCAATAAAAGATTTGTATTTATTCTTAATTATTATTTTATTGCACACATTTTGTTAAGACCTAGTTAATTTTAGTTTACTTTAGTTTTAAAGTTTCACGAGCCACTAAAATTTCAAGTGTGACTTAGCCATTGTGGTAAACAGATTGTGATCCATTATGCGTATTATGTAAATAGGCTCATCTCCACATCTACGATATGTATTAAATTAATATCGTGCACAAGGCAACGCAATTGCAACATTCGGAAGTCAACGCCACAGTGACATAGCAACATGCAAATGAACGTAAAAGCAAATTTGTGTTCTCAAATGCGAAGCGCTTACAAAGGGTTTAAATTTGCAATTCTATTATAAACCGATGCAGTTTTGAAACGTAGAACCGATAGGAACAGTCGGACAGTTTGGAGTTCTGGTTTTGTGTCAATACGTTTTTGCCTGCACCATCCGGTTGAAAGTTTTCATATTCATTACGGCGCAGCCATTTGTGGCTCCCAGTTTTATTGAAAGCTGTCTAATAATTTCCGGGCCGCAAGTAGAGTCCACTTCGTGGTATAATTTAGAACCTTCATCGAATAAAAGCAAATTTTGTGAAGGAAACAGTTCGTTTCTCTAGACTGCATTTACTTCAGAAGTAAACTTACTTGTTTTAATTCTCAACGAAAAGTACATGTAGACTAAAATATGTAGATTTAGGAGATTTTTAAACATATCGTTAATTTATAAGCGGTATCTGTGATAGAGAAGTTGAAAGATATTCGTTTAGCTTGGTTTAGACATGTTATGAGGAGGGATGAAACGTATATTACTTCTTAGTAATATACGTTCTCTTCTCTTCTCTTGAGTGATGAATATGAATGTCGATGGATGGAAAGAAAGAGGAAGACCACGGTAAAGATGGATGGATTGTGTGAGGGATGATATGAAGGATAACGGCGTGAATGATGAGGTATCCGATTGCCAAGATAAGATAGCCAGTTCCCCAAACGCTTCTACCTTCGGCCTCATCTTCACTTAACATCGGGTGTGATTGATGTGAAGTGCTATCCCGGTGAGCATAAAAAAATCTGCTGACAGAGGAGTTTGGAGAAGAAAGTCGTCGTCGGAAAAAAATAGGACAGGGCAAGAAGATGATAATAATCGTTAGTATATAGCGTATAGACAATCTTTAGGATAAACAGCATCGTTTCTGCATCATATTTAGATTTCTAGTGTGTCTATGTAAATATGCACCTACCTAAGTACATCTTTATACTTGAAGAGAGAAAGTAATGAATATATGGAGCTTTTCAAATTAATGTCTCAGATAACATTTCAGATTTTGCGGCGAATGCCCTTACATACGTCCCCTCCTCGTGTTGCTCCCCCAAATTTACCTCCATAAGTACTTTAGTCTAATATTTGTATAGGGAAGCAAGTTTAGCATACATACATTAATATACTACTACTGCTATTATGTTGTTTCCATTAGACACGCAATATTAATCATTAGAGTCATTTCTAATATTGATACAATCTTCCAGATCTGTTTAACAATAATGATATTAGTTTTTAGATTCAATAGAAGTACTAAAGAATGCGTGGGGTGTTCATATACTATAATAAAACAGATTTCTATCTAATCACAATACATTTTTTCAACCAAAGTTTAGACAATACGAATAGGGTCAGCGATCCTTGGAAAAGAACAAGATAATTTGGTGGACAGTGATAAATTAATGAGTAAATAAGCGCTGATAACGAACAGGGGACAAAAACTGCGGCCTGCTGGCGGGTCGCCGACAAAACGCACTGTGACAAATGAACGTGTTCTTTGAAAAAATAATTGAGCTATTTGAATACCAGCCCGCTCTAAAGCCAAACAAATTGACTTTTTCTATTTAGGTTTCGCTCGGCGAGATCCATAGCTCGCTGTCTTTATTTTAGTGTTTTTGTTGAGATTTATGATTTCTGTTTTAAAATTTGAATTTTCAATTCCCATTTGGGATACTTAGTTTTAGGTAGTTGGTTATTTTCAGAGTGCAATCTGAGCGTTTAATAATCATAATATTCTGTTATATCCTCCATAAATTCAATAATTGGACTAATTATGAATTTTACCTGCTTTATCAGTAGGTACATTTTTACATAAATATGTGGGAGTATTATAGTATATCTTATTCCTAATAAATAAGTAAATAAAAAATATAATTGCCTTTGCATGTAATGCTGCTGCTTAACATTTGTATAACCACACGAAAGAATCGCGTGATGAGCATTTCGGTTCCAATATACGTTAGGCTCATTACATACCGTCGACTAGTCGCCGGAGATCACCGGAAGCTAGTCGCTAAGCGGTTAAAAGCGACTTCAGTCACTAAAATGCGAAACATTTGCAGCTCTGTTTAAATCGCATGCAGGAAGTCGTTTACATAAAACAATAAGCGTGTCCATTGAAATAAATAGTTTGGTACCCATGGACCCTCCAAATGGAGATTTATTACTGAGCCAACTCTGTCTGTTTATACGTCTATCCGTCATTCTATCCGTCCAAAATTTGAAGAGATGGAAAGTTGAAATATTGGCCAAAATATAACATGAGTATAATAAAATAAGTAAAATTTAATTAATCACCATTGCGTTGTACGCCCTTTTTTTATTCCCCGTTATACACTCTCTAACCGCTTATACGTTGGATGGAAGAGATCTCTCTTAGAGATAAGCTCACCATTGTATCTTTGTATCTGACAAATGTATCTTTTGTGTTTATTTTGCAATAAAGAATGGATAAATAATACATTTTTTTTTATTTCAAATAAAAATATCTATAAAATATATATAATAAATATCTATAAAAACAAAATACATTCTGGCCTGTATATCACATATGATAGATAATACTTTATATCTCAATTTATTTCACTAATGGAATAATATTTTATAACTAGAGAAATACCAAAATATGTCTAGCTTTTTATGTACAGACGTAATTTTACGGTGCGTGAAATAAGCCTTGATTGAAAGCCCATAAGGTTAAAAGTCAAAGGTGTGACTTACAAGGAAACTCCCCAGGTGTCCAGTTCCGATTTGATTAGTTTCAAAGCTATGTTGCAGAGCATTGAAATATAAAGGATGTTTATTTTATATAACGGCCCAAACTGATATTTTAGGGGGATCGCTTTTCAAAGTTTGGAAATATGTGAGCCCAAGTCGCACATATTGACCGGTTAGGTATATATGGAGCTCACAGAAGTCGACAGTGCGTAATGGGCTTTATCAAACATTCGCGCCTTACCCAATCTCACCTTAGATTTTAATTGCGTCATGAATTAAAATTATAGCTTCATTTTACTTAATGCCGTAAATTACTGATAACGCCGCGAACAAAGTGGAATGGCGTAAATGCGGCATTTCGTGGAACTGGCTCTTACCTCTTCCATGAAATCTCCTTTAAAATGTATAAAATTTAAAACGTGTGATCCATTTTACTTCTTAATAACTTTCAAAAAAAAGGTAATTTGAATTATAGTTGCTGAGCATACCCATACCAATAAAGCTTAATAAAGCTAAAATAAAGCTTCCTTAAATAAAAATGTAGGATAACGAACTATGGCAACTCTTTTACATTACAAGAGACAAATTCTGATTTTTTGCCTAATTACGGCAAGGCCAAAGGATTTTTAAAATAAAGATATGATTTTAGCCGGACATGTTGGTATGCAAGTTTATCGGTTACCTCAGATATCCTAAGCTATTCGTCCGATATTGACAAAATAAATATCGTTGACAGAGGCTTGAATACTCCATGTATCATAGGCAAACCATTTGCAGGCATTAGGTACAATGCATATAAAAAAAAATATAGTGGCTCCGATTTTAAATAAAGAATTGTTTTGAAAAGGTCGCGCAGAGAATAAAATAACAGGTAAGTAGAAGACAAATTTAAAAATATATAAATATTTGTAGTTAACAAATAAATAAAATAAAGCAGGTTGTCTAATCGAGCAGAAAGTGATTTGTAATTCGAACGAGAAGTTCGGCCACAGTGAGGGCTCTAACACGAGTATAAAATATAAGTCAGGTTCGTAATACGAGAACGATAATCTGATTTTCGCCCACCTACAACGAAGAAGCACTCTAATTAAATCCGCCATAGTTTTTGTTACCTATTTTATTCCAATATCTTTTTAAATTCAAATTTAGAACATCCAGGAATATTCTTAATTTGAATGTCTGTAGACGTTCCAGTTTATCCAGTGTTTTTTTTTTTAAGTGTATCAATGATGTGATGACACAGGGTATTTAAAACTTTTTATTTTGTGTTTAATAAGTAAAGCGGTAAAGTTTCTCGTAGTATGTGGTTTGTGGTATGTGGTAGTAGTTTATGGGCTTAGAATTGGAAAAAAAATTATGGTCATTTAGAAAATATTAGAATAGATTTAAGAAAATTTGGAAAGAGAAGGAATACTAAATGGGTCCAGATAAAATAAATAGAGCTAAAAATTTATATCAGTTTTATAAAGATTACACAAGAATTGAACAAAAAGTTCTAAATGCTAAATAACTTTTCGTTACAAAAAACTACTTGTTCCTTTTTAATAGTATACCTATATCAAAAAGTGTTAAACAGTCTGTGAATACCCAACGACAGAAAGTCGTGTAATGAGAAAAGACAGATGTTGATAAATAAATTGGGCATATACACAGCGCCATCTAGATCTACACTAAGTAACTGGGCTTGTATTATGAATACCAGGTGGTTGATATACTACCCAAATAATTTTCTTAAATGGAAACAACCTTAGCTCGGTTACACGTGTCCATAATCATCATTCAAACATATTTCCCTAAGGTGATTCGAATTTGCGACCTTCTAGTATAGCAGTCATGTTTCTAACCACTACACCAAATAAATCGTCACGTTGATTTTAATGCATTATGATGTGATTAACCGAATAATTTATATACTAACACAAATCGGTGAATGTTTTCTAACGATGATATCCTTACCTATTAATCGTAGAATTTATATTTTAAGAAAAAAATTTATGTACGAATTTATTTTTCAACGCTTATTCATTAATTATGAATAAAGTTTCAATGGGTACTTTATTCAACTTCATTCTACTTAATCACTGGCTTCACATTTAATTTGACTACTAATGTGCCCGCAAGTGGAATAGCCGACAGCTATAAATAACTAGTCTTCGAGACAACAGCGGTTCACGAGAAAAAACAACGAATATAATTTTGGCACGCTTTCAAGACTTAATATACCTTATACCTAGAAGTAAGTAAGGCCTTATAGGAATTTTAGGATGATAGAGGTACTCATTGACCTTATTCAATCTAATATCGTTTAGTGCCAATGCATTGTACCTCTGCGACCGAAGTAGTATTTGTACCATATAAAGTTCTCACAACGAGTAATGCACGCAAAGTTGTCCCAAATATCAAAATAACGCGGAAAACTAAAGTCGAAGACATCAGTATACCAATCACTAAATTACAGGGTGATAATCAAAAGCAAGCAGCAACAAATTAGGGATCTATAGAAGATAAACCATCAGTAGGTTGACCACCAGTAGGTAGACCACCAGTAGGTAGACCACCACCCAAATGATTTGCGAAAACGAACGAATGTCATTACACGATTTTGTTTTTTATAACTTCGACAATGGCAACACGATAAAGTATAGACCCATGCGAGTTAAACATGATGATGACAAAGGTGAGATTTTAACATATACAACAAAACAATATTTTTGATTAAAGGTACAGTGGGAATGTAATAAAAACAACATTTTTTATACACAAATTAAAAATCCCTGGTTGATGGAATCGTGCTCAAAAAGCTGACCACATTGACTCACAATATAGCGACTGCAAAGTAAATGTCTGATCAAATATTTCCAGCATCAATAGTATAATTTTATATACAGTTCTTCGATACTATTACTTAGTACATTCTGCCTGCAGCGCGGGTTCGAGCAAGGTGTTGACTGTAGTCTGTATGCGGCTTTTCAGAATGACAAAGTTTATGAGCATTATCATCTTCATTAAAAACCATAGTCTCACATTTTGAACATCACACAAATTAAAAAGTTGATGTTGCGTCTCTTTTCTTCAGGGTTGCCAGAGAGAGCGACAAGTATTCGTACATTGTTAAGGACTTCGGTCGCAGATGCAGAAAGCGGACAGGGAGAGCAGGTTATGAAGTAACCAACTTCAAGAGTCAACGTCAAAGTTTTAATTTGAAATACACCGTCCACCTGCTAACCACTCAACCCTTTTGATATTTCATTCAAGCACGATGTTTAAAGTTAGCTGTTCTCCTTACAAACGTGTTTTTCTAAAAGGTGCCCTAAATTTCTTCTATTATATGACGTACAGCATAGGTTATTATTTTACTTAACGAATATGTAGTATGTGCCAACCTAGATTTTGGTAAAGGATACAAAAGAATTTAAACATTGCAAAAATAGCCGCGCAAGATTACGGCGAAAATTTGTGAACAATTATTATAAGTGATAATTAGATCTTGTAAATGCTTCTACATTGTGACTTGAATTAGGAATTTGTAACTGTAATCGTATTTCTTTCTAAACAACATTCAATACAAAATAAATCACTTTCTGCACGCTGCAGCAAAATCGTATTACACCATCGATTACCTTCCTAGCAATTAATATAGGAATAGCAGGTGTAGTTCTAACATCCTGAGTCCGCCACCGTTTTGCTACTATCACAATCCTTCTCAAACCTAAGTGATAGTTCCTGTCGCATGAGGTATACTATCTTGAAAACTAATTAATTATATCCTCTTATACAGTCTTACGTTAGTGGAACGAACGGTCCCTGTTTATTAATGTCTCGCATTATTCAGAGGCAGCCGCAGATGAAACTCGGTGGCCGAACATAAAACGTTCCTGAATTATATTCATCTTGACTCGTTAAAACAGAGTTGGCTTGGAAACTTGACTCGTTAGTTGTTTGGTTTGTGGATTTGTTATTTTAAATTTGTAAGTTTTAAACCCGTCTCTTCCCGTGGGTGTAGTAAAAGACGACCAAAGTGATGGTAAGCAACACCATTCGTTAGTTGGTGAAAATCGTGTATTTACACCAAGACATGTATCAGCCTCTGTAGAGTGCTTTTTTGTAGGGAGAAATATCGATTTTAGTTTCAAACACCCAAGGCTTTATGCAAATTATGGAAAATTATGTCAATTAAAGTAATCGTTAGCGTTCAGTGTGCAAACCATTAAAATAAGTTAGGCAGGCACTCTCATGGATTTAAGTACTTCAATTTATTAATATTAGTTTATCGCATATAGCCTACCTATATAGCATAAATAATAAGAAATCGCTACTATTACTATGCTGAGTTTATTTTCTTGTGTTATTGTTTTGTTAAATTGCGCAATAAAGTATATTTTCTTTCTAAAAGTCATGGTGTTATCTCAAAGGCCGATACGTTTTCACTAAGACTTTATCTGTATACATTTGTTGCAAATTAGGTCTACTTCATACTTTCAAAGGAATTCATCCTTTTGCATCATTTGTATAGATAGCATCTTGATTGGTACTGTGATGGGGCTTCTTCCGTTCTGGATGTTTTCACAGCAAATCCTGCCCTGAAATGTTTTATCGAGCGTCTTTTATCTTGCCATTATCCGACTGGCTCGTCTGCAACATAGCGTATTTATCTTTTTTCTGGAAATACTAAATAACTAGGTAGTTGATGTGTTCTGTATGTGAGTTGTGAAAGCATATGGTCACCTGATGATATAGTTTATATTTTGTATAGCATTTGTTTGTAAACTCTTTATTGTACTTTATAAAATTTACAAAGTCATTCTACCTAAATTAAAATTAAGTGCAAAGGCGCACTTATAACAAATAGGGATCTCTTCCAGCAACCCAGGTAAATGCCAAAAGACAGATTGATTGGGTGTACACAAAGCAAATCAACATTCACAGTTTAGGGAAAATTGTGAGGCATTTGTTAATTAAATTAATTGATGTAACAATTGACCTAGAAAACACTTCAAACTCAAACTCAAACTAACAGATGAACGAAGTTATTCAGATTCATTTATTTAGGTACATGATCCCTATTCTCATACTTGTAAGTATAATTATATTAATCCATTTCAACAAATGCCTACATTCACCTTCACTATTATATTTAGCCAGAAAAAAAAATGTTTTATTTCAGGTGGTGATCGTGATTTTCCTTTTCAATCAAATCATATCACCTAAAGTGACGATTCGTAATTTACTTTCCTTTTTATAACTTACTTAACTTATTTATCTGTTGAGTGAATCATTTTAATTTGAATCGATTCAATAAAAAAATTATGGCATTAAAAATAAAATCTTTAAAATAATGTGGTGAAGAACATCCAGCGAAGTAACGCAGCTTGCGTGCTGAGGATAATGCCACTGGTAAGATAGCTCTAGACGATACATTTTTTGTAATTATAAATAAGTTTTACTTTCCTACCGCATTTGACAAGTTTTAGTTTTATCGTCGAAATTTTCATGTACTGGAAATAGTATGGAATCTATGTTAAAAATTTATCTCTAAAGCTAGCACAAGCCTCAGCTATCGTCTATTTCAAGGTAATATTTCTTAGATTACAGGCTACAAATATACACGGCTGCTAATATGAGTATACTTCGGACTTTGTAGGTGCTCCTACATAATAACTATAGAATGCAACATCACTGACATTTTATCCTCTTATGCCAGCAATGACGAAAGTGTCTTTATTAAATTCTCCCACGAAAACATATGCATGTAAATTTCCTAAATGCCGGAGCACAGTCCGGCTCATCTGTTAGCGGATAAATATTGAGTAGCAATAAGTTAAATCCCTGATACAGCAAAATCCCGAGTGCAATGCGTATGAATTGACTTGGAGCAATTTACTCGAATTTCCTTTGGATCACACTCCTAACCTTAGGCTATACTCTAGTTTTGAGTATATATTTCAAGCTCCTATACCTGGATAACATCACTCCAAGCGATAAGACCGTCTTTGTATAGGTATACTTGTATGAAATACTTCTCTACCTCTTTATGCTTTTAAGTTGTGTACTATAAATAAATTTCTTCTTGTAACCCTAAAAATATAGCTTACATCAATGGTATCCACAAATATTTATGAACTAAAGTAAATATGAACGACATTATTCATTTTCTAAGGTTCTCTGCTGGTGGGCTGGTGTAAGTAGCGACACCCACAACTAATTTGCATTAGAATCAGTCAGTATCTTAGGTACTATTGTGTCTTGCGTAGCTTCGTACGACTATTTTTCAGCACTTAGTTTTAGTAGTCATCAGTCTTTGAGGAGTGCAATTTTTCAACCTACTATCGCTTTGCCACTGCTCAGCTTCTATATGCCCTAAGCTTTACCGCGAGGATTTGAAAACCCAATCAGCTTAGCCTTTCGTTTCGACGAAACGCGGTTGATGACAAGGTTTTAAGCAGAAAAAGAAAAGTGTGAATTGTGTAATACATATAGACAAGATATTAGGTAAATCAATTTGTGGATAGATAGGCGAAATTGATAAAAAAAAATATTGTTTCCTTTGACAAAATAAAAGTAACAGAAGAATTATTGTTTATTTATGAGTAGTTTACAGATTTTTCGGGGACATACGTAATTTTGTGTTGACAAATTTTTTGAAACTTGCAGAGTTGCTGTAGAAATATTTCTTCACATAGAAGATCAGACTGAATTTTGTAATAGATTTGATACAGGATTCATGATAATTTATCAAAAAACAGAACTTTTAAAATCTCCTTTTGTTCCAAAGATGTAAATGGATGAAGCGTGTTTTCCTCGAAATTCCCTATAAGATTTTATAAAATTAATGGCTCTCCAGACCGGTCTAACTTTATTATAATCTCTTCATTGCCCAATCGTGCAACCAGCCACATGAACCAAATTATACGGACGACGGAGAAAAATAGATCGACATTTTTCTCCAGAAACTTCGGTTGGCAACTTCCTTCAAGTCATGTTGTCTATATTAGATATATGGTAGTATGAGACATGTATGTTTGCGAGTTTTGAACTCTGCCTTATATTTCTTGATAAGCTCTATGATAAAAGGATTCAATTGCCGACTTTTGTACAACGTCAGGAAATTAATAAGAGAGAGAAGGCTCACAAATCGTAACCAAAACTTACATAAAAACAGCAACCTTCGCGTTACTTGCTAGTTCTTCTCTGGGGAGTTAGAACTGTGAATGATTAGTAATTTTTACATTAAGTTAAGGAAGAGTAACATGTGATACTTATCTCAGTTAATAATAATGTTTATACTTTGACTTTTCCAAAAAAAAAAATCTAATCTAATCTGAAGCTAACAATGCTTTGAAGGTTCCATAACTCGAATTCTACATCCTACTTGAGACACATGAATGAGATAATAGAATACGGCATCGATTTTTCAGTTTCTTTAATTAAATATTTCGAGTCCAACT